>PVLD010022024.1:0-30165 GCA_004027595.1 Dinomys branickii | reverse complement strand
TGCTCTCAGGGCGCTAGGGCCCAGCAAATTTTTCCGCTCCCGGCGGCGTTTGGGGCCCTCCACGCGGCTCGCCCGACACGCGCGAAACGTGGGATTGCCGGGCGTCTCCGCCGCTAGCAAGCCGATCTCTGTCGGGAGTCGCCGGGGGGTTGCACCGGCTCGGGAGGCGGGAGGGCCCGAGGCGGCCGCGCTCCCACTGTGCCTGGACCACCCTCCCCGCTTCTTCCCCGCGGGGATCGTCCCCGGCTCCCAGCGTCTGGGACTTTCCCACGTCTCGCCCCGGCAGCCTGGTCCGCCCTACCACATCTCCCCCGGCATCTCAGAGAAATACGCCCAGTTTAAACTTCCCAGCCGAGGTCCCGGCATTCACGCTCACCAAGTCTTGTCTCGAGCTGGTGGTGTTTATTAAGGAGGTTCGCTCCCTTGCTGCTCACCCGGTCGCCATCTTCCCCGGATCTACCCAAGGCCATTATATCTTATAGCACCTTACTTTAGATAAGCTCCTCTATGTAAATTGCCCCTTGAAACATTATTTACTATTTCCCTTTGATCTATGTTGTAAGTTTATAACAACCCATATTGCAATGCCTGAGAAACTACCTACTGGAGTAAACTATTGCAGGGAAATGAACTAGATAGGTACAGTTCTCAAGAGGCCTGATCTGTTACTTCTCTTTATGTTTTCAGAGCCTGGAACATGGCATTATCTTCAGACAGCATCAAAGCATGGACAAAGGATTTACTACTATTTTTCTTTAAAGAGGAATAATGTTTAACTTTCAGGGAAATAATTGTTTATCTAAAACTAATTTAGGATTTATGAGGATATAAAAGTTGTTTTTCATCTCGAGAACATTCTGGCAGAAGAAACAAAAATCGGCCCCAGATGGAAAAGACCTCACTCAGCATATAAACTTGCTGGCCATGGTCTACTTTTTCCCTGCAAAGAAGCTCTTTTCATAAACATGAGATGATTTTTTGGGGGGTGAAGAGTGGAGGGGAGTGAAAGCCCCATCATCACCTCAGCCATCAGCCTCTGAATGCAACTATTCTCTCCTTAGTATTGATTTTTCAACTCTGAGCAGTCTTACCAGGACCGGTAACAATTTCATTTACTTCCTTGGACTGACCAATCTGTTTATTACAAGACAATTTAAACTCTACGGCACCATTCACATTTTTGACAAATACCTTATGTAATTAACCACACTGCTTATACTTAAAACCATAAAAACAGGCACCATCTTGTGAGACACTGGTGCACATCTTCATGGCTTCTTGAATCAGCTGTCATCAAGATGAATACTTCATGAATCTCTACTATGTTATTTTTATTTTGGTCAACAATTTAAATATATATTTACCAAACTATACTCCTACTTTAAAACATCATACATTATCACACAGTATAAGCTAATTATCATACAGTAAATTTCATATGTTATCATACAGATAATCTAAAAATAAGTGCAAAAGTACCCAACGTGTTCAGTGAAGATATATATCATTATAGAAAATTGCAAAAATTGGGAAATGCTGGATTAACATGAAACAGCTTCCTTGAAGATGCAAATCTGTTTTACCAGCCCCACATTCTTTATAGCATAGCTACTAGAACTCCCCCCAAAATGAGAGATATTAACTTTGCCTACATCAGCATTTGAGAATCGTACTCTTGCAGGAATGGATCTGAAGCAACTCTCCAAATAATTTTATTTTGTACCAGGAATTGAACTCTGGACTTTGTGCTTGCCAGGCAGGTGCTTGTGCTGCTGAGCTATATCCCCAGCCCTCTCCAAATAATTTGAGAGAGGAATTGTTCCTATTCTTTATACCCCAGAAGGGTGAACAATTTGAACTAACACCTTTCTCAGGGCCAATTTCACATCTTTGTTTCTCAAGGAATAAATCAAAGGATTCAGGCAAGGATTGATGACATTATTGAATACCTGAACTACTGCATCCACCCAAGGGCTGGACGCTGGCCTAAGGTAGACGAGAATCACGGGCCCATAGTAAAAGAGGATGGAGGTCAGGTGGACACTGCACGTGGAGAAGGCTCTGCGCCTGCCTTCCGAGGAGCGGATTTTCAATATGGAGAAAATAATGCGAATGTATGAAGTGAGGATTAACAAAAAACACAACAGGGCAACAACACCCACATTGGTGAAACTCACCATCTGTGCTAAAGAGGTATCTGCACAGGCCAGGGGCAGCACCACTGGGATATCACAGAAAAAGCTGTCCACCTCATTGGGGCCACAGTAGGGCAACCTGAAGATGAAAAGCATGAGGACAGATGCATGCAGACAGCCCCCCAGCCAAGTGCCCACAGTCAGGCCGGCGCATACCCTATGGTTCACGATGACCGTGTATCGCATAGGGTGACAAATAGCCACAAAGCGGTCATAGGCCATCACAGTGTAGAGGAAACATTCAGTGCAGCCCAGGAAGTGGTAGAAGAAGACCTGAGAGGCACAGCTCTGGTAAGAGATGGTTCGGCTTTGACCCATTAGCAAGACCATCATCTTGGGGGAGTTCACAGAAGGGAAAAATATGTCAATCACAGACAGGTTTGCCAGGAAGAAATACATGGGGGTGTGGAGGGTGGAGGAAGCCAGAATGGTGAGGAAGATGATGAGATTGCCCAGCAGAGTGAAAACATAGAAGATCAGAAATAGAGCAAACATCATGGTTTCCAGTCCTTCTGTATGAGAAATTCCCAGCAGAACAAAGTGTGTCACAGGGGTGGAGTTCTCAGTCTTCATGTGTTGGGTGGTCCTGAAAAGCAAAGCAGTATTCATGAAGTAAGACCAATGCAAGTGAGAATATCTTCCTGGAAAAATGGCTTTTATTTAAGTCAGTGGCCCCATGCAAAAGAAGGATAGTGCAGGAAAGCAACCTGTAATGAATCCACCTTCAACACAAATTAAGAAACATGTCATATTTGAGCCCTGTTTCTTCATGTGCTAAGACAGGAACCACAATAATGTGATTAGAAATGTCTTTTAGTATTCAGGTCTTATTTCTAATCTTACTTACATATTTTAATCTGGTCTAATATCAAACTTTCGTATATCTTCATGAAAAGTTCTTTTTTTGTTTCTTTTTTGTCTTTTTGAGACAGGGGCTCACCATGCAGTTCAGGCTGGCCTTCAGCTCATTTTTTAGCCCAGGTTAATCTCAAACTCATAACGATCTTCCTGCCTCAGCCTCCTGAGTGCTGGCACTACAGGCATGCACCACCATGCCCGGCATGAAAAGTTCTGAAACCCATGAATTCTACTAATTAACATCAATACCAAATGATTGTAAGAAAAAGCAGAATTATATCTGCTGAAACTCTGCTTTCTGCTTTACATTTTATCTTAGCAAGCTCTGTGTTACCAACAGTTATAATTGTTTTCTGCTGTGATCAATATATGTTCAATACAAAAATGGGTACATCTATTCATACTGCTGTATAGATTATTGCTCTGGCAATATTTCCTGAATTATTATAATTTTCACAAGGGTAAAGGAACATGTCTTGGATAAAAATCTATGTAAGAAATCTATCATGATGCAAGAATTGGAGTGAAGGAAGCAGGGACACTTCATAATGCTGCAGTCTTCAACCTCAGCCAGGCCCCATACAAGCCAAGTCCTCCAGGTGTTTGAACAGGTTGAAATCCTAGCAAAAATACAAATCGAAAGTAAAAAGACCTCTGTCTTGCCCAATGTCTATTCAAATGTTGATTTAGGCCATGAAAGTCAATATAATTTCACATGTATTTCCTATATGCCAACTACAAATATCACAATTAGTAGCATACAGCTCCATCCCTTAAAGAATTTACTCTGTAGGTATATAAAACTGACTATGAAGCCTCCCTTGAGTCTGCCATGAACTACTTCTGACACCATGAGCAAATGAACCTTCCTGTGTTTTGTCTCCTTTAAAAGAAAAATGAATGTAATTTGTTTATAAGCTCTTTATGAGAGTTATGACAGGTTATAAAGATAAAATACTATACTCAGTGGTTGGCACTTAGTATTAAGCATGCAATGAAGTCAATTAGGTAAGAGTTATAGTTACAAAAACGTTTCAAATGTGAAAATATAGTTCAAACTGACTTTAAAGAAAATACAACATTTCAAAATTTATTTAAGATCTACTTATGGAGTCCAGATGATTTTAAAGGCATAGCAAGACACATAGGTCAGGAAAATGTTATTTCCTTCAGAATCTAAATAGTGCCCTATATAAATATTATTGCAGAATTAAAAGATTATAAGGTAGGCTTTTCTTCTATCTGAATGTTTCTGTTTCTATTAATACACAAATTCACACAGCAAAATGCCAAAAATGCTTGGCACATGCTTGCCTCAGCCGAAGTGTGACTATCAATATCACAATGTACTTTAGATGCGCTTTCAAAGTCCTCCTCACTATTCCCCAGCACCCCGCACTAAATACACTACCATCACAAAAATTGATTTTCCCAGAAAGGATTTGCCATCAGATAATGAAAAACAATCTAAGACCAGGGACAGCCTCATCATAGAGTCACTTGAAAAAGCAGTGAATTTCTACTGTAGATGATTTCAAGTAAAACCTACAGGATCAACTTTTGAGGAAACAGAAGAGGGAAGCATTTTCCTCCAAGGAGTGTAAACTAAATATTTTCCACTAATTTTAAATTCTAAAATGCATATTACTAGCTTTTCAGAAACTTTTTGAGGGAACCATTACCACATCTGCTGATATTGGCTAACTTCTTTACTCTTCGGCGAGAGAATGGAAACATATAACTTTGTTTTGCAGACAATATCAATTTCGGACCAAGGATAATCAAGAGGGATAAAGAAGGTCACTACATACTTGCTAGGGGAAAACCAATAGGAAGAGATAACAATCATAAATATATATGCACCAAATTCAGGAGCACCCAACTATATAAGACAATTATTAATAGACATGAAAAATGAAATAAGCAATAACACAATTGTAACAGGAGACCTCAACACCCCATTATCATAAAGGGATAGATGGACTAGACTGTGAAAAGACTGTATTGTCTCCCTAGTGTAAAAACTTAAAGCATAAAAAAAATCTGAAAAGTACAACAGATATTGTAAAAGGGAAAGAAACTTTCAATAAGAAAGAACCCCTGGGTAAAAGAAAGGAGAAAAGAAAAAAACAAACAAAGGAATATATATATATATATAAATATATATATATACACACACACAAGATAGCTAAGATAAATATACTACTAATTTCTATTGGTTTATTGAAAGGAACAGTTAATGCTTAATTGTTTGATCAATTTTGTGTACCAATATCTAGTAATCTGAGCAACCATCTTGAAGATAACAATAAGTAATACAACAACTATTATTGATTTCCTATCAACTTATTTTAAAATTCTATATCATTTTTATAATTTTTGTGTTGTTCTATTCTTGTTGTTGTTCTTGTCTTTGTTCTTTTCTCTTCAATATAAAAAAGAAAGTATTCTTGTGTATGAATAGATATTAAGTACAGATGACTTCCAATCTATAAACTAACTGCAAGCTAAGTATTCCAAAGAAAGAATCTATCTCCTTCCACATCAACCACTTTCCTCTACAAATCATTCTACACACAGAGACAGACAGACATACACACACACACATACACACACTTATCCCCAGCACTCTTACTCTTTTCTCCTCTGTTGATGTTGACTTAGTAATAGATGCTGCTCTGGGCCACCTGTAAAAATTCTCATTCCTCTGGTTTTCCACCTTCTCTTAGTTGAGCAGGTGAAGTGACCAGGAGCAAGAGCAGAACAGAGAGGAGCAAAGGAATGAAAAGCATAAGCAGAATGCAAAGTCACAGAGGCAGACAGAGCTTTAGGCACAAACAAGCTGATGGGAATTAAATCTAACGTGGGTAGAGAGACTTTTTGTAAAGTTTTCAGGCAAAAAGAATGTGTTCCTAAGCCAGATTTTGTTTTGTGTAAGATGCCACAGCCCAGAGCCAAGAGTTTGTACCTTCTCCACTTGAATCTAAGACACAGGTCCCACACTCAGGCCTGCTGCTAATTGTGTCCTGAAATTCTCAATTTTTAATGCTTTCAAACTGAAGAGTATCAGTGGGCCTGGTTTCTTTTGAGACAAATCTCCCCAGTGGCCCAATCTGCAGACTCCAAGGCACAATAGAGCAAAGGGAGTCATCAGAGACTTACACTCTCCTGAGCTAGTTTCCATTCTGTCCCTCATTATTTTATGATCTGGCACATTTATTTTGGAAGTCATATGAAACTTTAAGACACATTTGATAAAAATTCAAAAACAAAATTTGACTCATCTTTAAACTTAACCTTACTTGACATTTTACCTGTATTCTTTCCAGTCTTTCCACAACAACCATAATATACTTTTAGTAATTTATAATCATACTAATCTATAGTTCTTTCACCATTTGGTTTAACATAACATTTATTCACATTTTTAAAAAATTATTTTCCATATTGCTGAATTGTTACAAGTATCATTTATTTGTATAATTTTATTAGTGGATGTTTGCAGTACATAATGTGCACATTCTATGTGAATTTGACACATGTACATAGAACACCTTAATTCTTTCTTATATTCCCTTGTCTACCATTCCCTTCTCCTCCCTCACCATTTCTGGCAATATCATCTGACTATCCCTTCATATATCCCTATTTTGTTCAACCATCTTTATTTCTTCTGGATGTTTAAATTTTAAAATTTTTTCTGCATTTGTCAAATAATCAAATATAGCTACAGAGGATATATATATATATATATATATATATATATATATATATAATCCCTTTTCACACAGTTGTCTATTTTTAACACTTTATAAATTCACCAACATGGAAATGTAATAAAATTACAGCTTTAGAGATACAATCTTCCCAGATATTTTGTTAGCCACAGTGCCTATAAGGGCCAATTTCACCAGCACTGGTAAACAAAAATAATAGAAGAAATTGCATTGATTAATTATTGAGAAGAAGACTGCAATTATAAACAAGAGTCAGCAGTGGGATCGTTACAAAATCCAAAGGGCTTTAAATAGATTATTCCTATGAATCTAGTGAATTCTTCCTATGAATCAACACTAATGTTAACAGTCTTTTCCTAAGCAACTGACCACAAACTGCTCCTTAATATTTTTTGTTACTCCTCAAGTTAAATAAATTTAAATTTTCTACTTATTTTTATAGCAACTAAATGTGCTATTGCTACAGATATTACAAATAAACAAATGGAATGGAATGGAGGGCATAAAACATGGTGTGTGTGTGTGAGTATATATATATATATATATATATATATATGGATAATTAATTCAAAGAGGACTTGAAAGTCTATGGGAATTTTTTTTACTAAGTTGGGCTTGCACTACTGGATCAAGAAGAAAAAATTTAAATCAAACATCAGTAGCATACACAAAATAAAAATCAATTCCAAAGGTATTAGAAACTCAAATCTGTACAAATCAAGAATGTGGTTTGCAAGTTAAACAGGAAGAAATCTTTCTGACACATAAAGAAAGTAATTGCTGTGGGGAAATCAATGAAATTTTGAGTAGTTTCATGTAAGAATATCATTAATACAATAGTAGAACCATGTTAGCACTCCTGCATATATGTATATTCATATATACATACATACATTTTTGTCTTTTTCTTTTCTCCTTTCCTTCGTCCCATCTGTTCTTTGTTTTTGAACAGATATCACTTAATGCTAAGCAATAATCGATGACGGGTTGTTTGATCAATCTTGTATGTCTGTATGTGTTATCCTGAACACACACTTCGAAGATATCAATATGTAAAGCAGCAACTATTGGTGTTTTGTTGTTGTTGTTGTTGTTGCTGTTGTTGTTGTTAGCCTGTTTTGTTTTTTGTCTTTGGATTTTTGGTTTTTGTGTTTTTCTGTTGTTGAGAGGATTAATTGTCTGACTAAATTTGCATGTCTGTATATGGGTTCATATATTCACACTTTGAAGATATCAATGGATAAAGCAATAACCACTGTTGAGACCATGTCACCTTGTCTGTAGATTAGTTGTGATTGTGCTATTTTTTATGCTAATTGGTGTCTGTTTGTCAATATGTTTTTGTACTTTTATTTAAAAAAAAAAGAATATCATTAAAAGGATAAAAAGACAAAAAAGTAAGAGATGTTACATGCAACATATACTACCATCAAGGACTCGTATATAAAATAGATAAACAACTCTTAAATTTTATGTTAAAGAATAAACCAACATAAATGTGAGCAAATGCTGTAGTGTGGATCTGAAATGTACCCCAAATGGCCACATGTGAAAGTCTTGGTCCCAGCCCAGGGGACCACTTGGAGTTGTTAGAAATTGAAGAAGTATAGCCTAACAGATGGGGTCTTTGTGCACATGTCCTTGAAGTGGTTATTATGACCTGGGCCCCTGCCTCCTTTTTTTGCTTCCTCATCACAACGAAGTGGCCAAGTTCTCCCCACCATGGTGTCCTGCCTCACCATAGGCCCAAAACCAACAGAGCCACCTGGCAGTGCACTGAATCCGCACAAAACTGTTGACTGAAACTTCTGACATGGCTGGTTTGGGTAGTGGCTTAGCAACATGTGGACATTAGAGTTACTGATATATATATATATATATTTATTTATTTATTTATTTATTTATATTTGGGGGGGGCAGTACTGGGGATCGAACTCAGGACCCTGCACTTGCTAGGCAGGTGCTTATTCCACTGAGCTATATCCCCAGCCCCGAGTTACTGATATTATTAAGAGCTAAAAAAAAAAAAAAAATACTTTGGTTTGGTCTCTTGTGCCCAAACTAATTTTTCTCTTGTTAGAATTAAAAGATTAAAAATATTACACTATTTAGTATAGGAAACAGAAAATCTATGAACTTGAATACATGAACTATAATGAATTTTATATTATTTTAATATGCATGTAAATTATTGTGCTACATGTTTGGAGCATGAATAAGTTATGTGCATGTGTAATTCTCATTATTTTAGGTGGTGAGTCATACCAGTACCCCAACTATAATGGGTACATTTTATATATACTTTATAACACACCTGCAAACTGAAGTTCTCTGAAGAAGCAGAAATTATATTAAAGACCCTCCAATGTTTCAATCTCAGTTGACCCACATGTTGGGATTGTGGACAGAAGAATGCAATAGAACCAAAATGATCTTGAGCTATGTTTGTCATATTACTATCCATTACTATTAACTTATGTATCTGATGTAAGTTCTTATGACTGACTACAAGGTAAAATTTTAAGAATGTATGTCTAAGCCTAGATGACCTCTACTTTCCGCCAACCTTGAAGTTAAGAAATCTGTAAAACAATATATCAAAAACATATTCTTGATATTCATAGTTTGCCTATTTAATGTTCACACAAATGTAGTCATTGAATGTATTGATTTATGAATTTCTTTGTTCACTAATTGTAAAAATCCATGTCAATTCTTCCAGGCAGAACATATTAAGCAGGTTACCTTGAATCTATGTTCTTGTCCATGGTCACCTATATTTCACAAAAAAATAAACAACTTCTTGTTTCCCTTAAATCGTGGTACTTACATCATCATCTCGCATATACTTTCTGCACAGCCATCTAAAATGCATCAATTTCCCATTCTAGCTGTAGAACATAAATACTGTCTTAAAGTTCTATCTCTTCTGTGCCTTTAATTTTGTAGTCATAAAACAAAACTGAGAGAAGAAATTGCACTGATTAATAATTGAGAAAAATGGCTGCAATTATAAACAAGTATCAACAGTGGGATTATAAAGCCCACAGGGCTTTAAATAGATTCTTCCTATGAATCTAATAAATTCTTCCTGTGACTCAACTTGAGTCTCTTAATGAAAACATATTAGTTCATTGCTGCCAATAGAAGAAGAAACCCAAAAGAGTAGATGAAAATAACATTTAATGTGATGAAAGATTAGCTGAGGCTTACCATTTTCTATGTGAAATATAAATGTCAATTCTCATCTTTTCTTTTTCTTAAAGTTTTCCTTTTGGAAACAGTACTAGCCAGACATGGTAGTGCATATCTGTAATCTTAGCATATTGAAAGGTTGAGGCAGGAAGATAACAAGTTCCAGACCACCTTGGGCAATTTAGTGATTTAGTGAAACCCTGTCTCGAATAAAAAGTCCCATGATAGTTCAGGTTGAACTACCTGAGGATTGGTTTAATCCTCAGTACTGAAGGAAAAAGGAAGGAAGGAAGGAAGGAAGGAAGGAAGGAAGGAAGGAAGGAAGGAAGGAAGGAAGGAAGGAAGGGAGAAAACTACTAATGAACTCAGAGCATAGTAAAGATACAGTGAAGTACTTAACAAATGAGGTTGTCTCAGTAATGAAAAGAAGTTATTTTTCAAGTTCAATCTTATTTAATATTTTTCACACATGTGTGTACTGCATAGTGTTTACATTTTTGTGGGAAGTAGCTACATGTACCTCCTGCCTTTCCCTTCCTGCCCCAGCTGTCAACTGATCTCTTGACCCTCTTGCTTTTTTTTGCAGGGGTACATATTTGCTGTATGTAATATTTACATCACTTCTGAGGATTTGGTTCACGGACATGACATATCCCGAATCTTTTTTTCATCCTCTAAATCTCCCTCTTCTCTCTGCTCCCTCCATCTCTTGATCCTTTCCCTTTTAGGAAAAATCCATTTCCTTACTTTCTATTACCTGTCTTTTATTTTGCTCTCCATTTTTACATTAGGTTTCTTGTTTAAGAGAATATATGTAATATTATACTTGTGTGTCTGGTTTATTTCACTTAACATCATGGTTTCACTTAACATTAGGGTTTAGTGGCATTCCTTTTCCTTCAAATGCCTTAACTTTATCTTTTTTATGATACAGTAGTACTTCATTATGTGTAAATACATTTCCAAATTTTCTTTATCTATTTATCTGTTGATGACATGTAGGATACTTCTAAGGTTTAGCCATTATGAATTGTGCTGCTATATACACAGTTGCATATACAATGTTATATCTTTAACACTTTTGGATACCTAATAAGGAAATAGTTGTCTTAAATAAAATTTCTAGTTTCAATATTTTGAGGAATATCTACACTGCTTGCTATGGTTGTTTTACTCAATTACATTTCCACCAACAATGTAGAAAGATCCTTTTATCCCTGCAGCCTCTCCAACGTTTGTTATTGTTTTATTTCTTGTTGATAGCCATTCTTTCTGGGGTAAAATGGAAGTTGAATATTGTTTTAATCTGAAAAAGTACAAACAATGTTGAGAATTTCATCATGTATTTATTGGCCATAGCATCAAACAAGACTGGAAAATGACAAACTGTGAAAATTACTAATTGGTCATCTCTAACCATATGTGTAGTATTTATAGCCACATAACAAAATCTAAGACAAATCAGAAAATTATATACAGTAAATATCCATTCAATACAGTGATTTTACCCTGAGAAAAGAAAATTTAAGAAGGGTAAGAGGAAAAATAGAAAAAGAAAAGAAAGAGATTAGAAGCAAGACTGAAGAACAAAGGAATATTGCCCAATCCTCAGGAAACTTGTGAAGAAGATGAGGGGAGGAGAAATAAGGAAACAACGAAATAAGAACAAAGCAAAACAAAAAAACCTGAAAACAATATTCATACTCAGCAAAAACCAAAAACAAACAATAGAAAAATAAACCAAACAGACAGGAAAATATAAGAAGGTATTTTTCTTTGATTTCAAGCCTTTGGTTATCTTCTAGGAACCACAGTTTTGTGAGTGTTCAATTCGTGGTGTAACTGCTCTCACCAGTAGACAAAGGGGGCAATCAGAGCCCAGATCCATGCAGCATAATACCCAAAAGCTGCAGCAGCATTGACTTGGGGCAGTTCTGGTACTTTCAAATCCACAGAATTTAGACTGAGCCAGGCCTCTGGTCATGAGGTGGAGGCTTGAGTCATCTAGCTTATAACACTCTCTGCATCTCTGCTGGCATATTGACAGCACCCTGAAATCTCCCATAGTTGTCCCTTACTCAGTCACTGTGGGAGTTTAATAGTACGAGCCCTAATATGAAGCTAAACCATGGCTGATCTTAATCCTGGATTCGTTTAGCCCCTCCCTAAAATTCTGTCCACTACACAGTCTCCAGTGGACACTGCGGTCACCTGGACTTGAGTAATTTACTTGCTGTTACAGCACACAGCATCCACTGCTCCATTCCACTGGTGTGTTTCTCCCCACAAACTTCTGGGGCCACTCATTGTCACTGTCTCTTTTAATTTGATCTTCTTTTCTTATTCCATGAGCTAGAAGCTAGGGAGGAAGTGCAGATTGTCCTTCCTCTATGTGTCTCTTTAGTCTCTCTGTGAGTCCCAGTTTTCCCTTCAGAACATTCTAGGGTCTTAAGGAAACACTTCCCTTCCTTTTATATTCCCTAAATTCTTATTTTCCAGTGTCTGGATTCTGACTCTTGGAGAGGTTGGTTTGTTGCTACTTATTGCTCTGACACCTTTGCCAGAAGTCTATTTCTTTGGCTTGTGTCTTGGTTACTTTTCTTTCATTGCTGTGACAAAATACTCAACACCCAAAATGAAGGAAGGAAAGGTTTATTTCGCTTACAGTTTGTGCAAGTTTCAGTCCATACTTGGCTGGTTCTGAGGCACATGGCAGAGGGCAAACTGTTCAGGGCAGCAGAGCACAGCAAAAGCAATCAGCAAAAGGGAAGAATGGCTGCCAGTAGCCTCTTCTCTTCCCTTACATTGTAAACAGGCTTCCCCCACCCAGGGCGTGTAGCTCTCACACAGTCTCCAGCCCTTCCTCTTCCACAGGCTCAGGATATACCAAAGTAAGCACCCCGGCTTCCTGCTGAGTCACTCAGCCAAACCTCTAGACTCCCCAAGTTGACACAATGTATCAACCTTAACAGCTTGTCTAATGCCTCTTCCTAATGCTTTTAGTACTATGATGAGCAGGAGTGGACATTGTTATCTTTATCCTGATATGAGAGGGAAAGTTTTCCATTTTTTCCCATTTAATATGATATGGTTGGTAGGTTTGTGATAAATAGTTATCAGATTGAAATAAAGTTCTGTATATTTATTTTCTTCAGTGTTTTTATCATGAAAGGATGGTGGATTTTTTCAAAGGCTTTTTCTCTATTTTTTGAGATAATTATGTGATATTGAATTTCCTTTTATTTATGTGGTGAACTATATTTATTTATTTGCATATGTTGAGTCATCCTTGCACCCCTGAGATGAAGCCTACTTGGTCATGACATATGATTTTTTGATGATTCATTGCATTCCGTTTGCCAGTAACTTGTTGAGGATTTTTACATCTGTATTCATTAAGAAAACTGGCCTATGTTTCTCTTTTTTGGTTGGACTTTGTTTGGTTTTAGAATCAGGGTTTGGTAGCTTCCATGAATGACTTTGGGAGTAATCCTTCCCTTCTAATTTCTCTAAAAAGAGTTCATGAGTACTGCTGTTAAAAATTCCATGAACTTTTTGGAGAATTCAGCAGGGATTCATGACCTGGGCTTTTCTTATGTGGTAGGGTATTCATTACTGCACCAATATCATTGCATGTTCTTAGATTATTGAGTATTTTCAAATCTTCTTGATTCAATTTTCAGAACTGAGAATTAGTTGCTAATAATCGTTTTGGTTTTTGTAGCATGCATTGTGATTTCACCTTTTTCATTCTAATTGCATCAAATCAAGTCTTTTTCTCACCTTGTTTTTTGGTTATATTGGTTAAAATCAACCCTTCTTATCCTTATTTTTCAGAGATTCACTAATATTTGTGTTATTCTCCAGAGATTTACTCTTATTTGTGTGACCTGCCTCTCTCACCTTTTCCTTCTTTTCTTACCCTTTTTCTAAATACATTATGAAACAGGATTGAGGCAAATCCTTTAAGTTTGAGGGTATCTAGTGTGTGGTTAGTTATGGCATATAAGGGAAACCAGGGAGCTTAAGGGGTGAAGGGACAGTTTATTCAGACATACAGAGTTTGATTGAACGCCCTATACCCACACAAAAATTTCTAGAAAACTAAAATTATTGTGGCCTCAAACTGAGAAAGTAGGAACTTAAATAAAGAGAAGTCAACTACCTATGACTGTTGTCCAGCACTGACAGTGTGGATCAGGAGTTCCTACAAAGGTAAGGAAACATCTGTGAAGATGACATGAGTCAGTTCCCTGAGGAACATTCTAAAGAAAACTTATATAAATTTGTACAGATGAATAACAATAGAATCACCACTATATTTTTCATTAAAGAGTCCACAATTTAATGTAGAGCACAATTTAAATAAGCAAATAGGATAATATATTCAGATTAGGTACTTGGAATGTAAATCAAGTAAAAGAAGAATGGCAACATGTATTTCATATACTACTGGAATTTTTTAGAAAAAGTTCAATGGTAATATAGAAATTAAAACAATCAGCACTGAATATGGTCAAAGTTTAATGCAACACTAGTGCAGGAAGCATGGAACTGTAAAAAATATACACTTTGTTGTTACAGTGTTATTCACAGACAATGCCTTGCCTCCTACAAAATAGAGGAAGTTTGTAAAATTTCATGAAGGCAAAGGAGTGTAGAAGTCAACAAGGGCACTTTATACACATTCTTCCCAGCTGTACATAGGGTGTTCTCTAAAATAGACCGTATACTAGCACATAGAACATGCTTAAGTAAATGTAAAAGAATTCAAATTATCCCATGTATATTATCGGACCATAGTGCAATGAAATTGGAAATTATTGACAAAATAAATCACAAACACTCCATAAACACATGTAAATTAAATAACATCCTGCTGAACAACCAATGGATCACAGATGAAATTAAAGAACAAATTAAAAAATAATTATAATCAAAGAAAAATGCAGGTACAACTTAGCTGGATGCAAAGTCAACACTCAAAAATCAATCACATTCCAATACATGAGTAACAAACACCCTGACAGAGAAATTAGGGAATCCACACTTTTCAGAATAGCACCCAAAAACATAAAACTTAGTAATCAATCTAACAAAGGAAGTAAAAGATCTATACAGTGAAAATTACACTACTTTGAAAAAAGAGATTGAAGAGTATTTCAGAAAATGGAAAGATACACTTGCTCATGGATGGGAAGAATCAGCACTGTGAAAATGGTCAGACTCCCAAAATTGTTGTAAAGATTCAATGTAATCCCAATAGAATTAACATTAATATACCTCACAGATGTAAAGAAAACATTCCTAAAACTCATTTGGAACCAGAAGACACCCAAAATAGCAAAGGCAATCCTGGGCAACAAAGGCAAGGCAGGAGGCATCACAATCCCTGACTTGAAATTATACTACAAAGCTAGTGTGAAAAGGTCAGCACTGCATGGGCAAAAAAGACAAAAAGACCTGAGGATCAATGGAACAGTTTAAAAGACACACCCACAACCACAAACACACTCAGACACCTTTTCTTAGACAAAGGTTCCAAATATGTGCACTGGATTAAAGATAACCTCTTTAATACATGGTGCTGGAAATTGTCCAGTAATTTGTCATAGCTAATACATGGCTGTCCACATGCTGAAAACTAAAACTGGACCCATGTCTATCACCATGCACTAAAGTCAAAGTGAATCAAATATCTAAATATTAAAAGAGAAAAACTAAATCTACTGAAGAGAAAGTAGGTAGAAATCTTGAAGACAGCGGGTAGGTATGAGTTAGTGAACAAAATCCAAACTGCATGGGAAATATATCAAAAACTCAACAATTGGGACCTCATCTTATTGATAAGAGTTTGCACATCCAAAGAAATTAATAAGAGATTAAAAAGAAACTCACATATTGGGAAAAAATTTTAAACTATCCCTCAGACAAAGGACTTTCATCTAGAACATGTAAAGAATTTTAAAACTTCAGGCCTCCCAAATTCAGAGACCCAGTCCAAAAATGGGTATCTGAGATGGATACACACTTCTCAGGCAAAGAAATACAAATGGAAAATTAATATATGAAAAAACATTCAACATCACTAGTCTTTCTAGAAACACCAATTAAGACAACACTGAGATTTCATCTCACCAAGAAAGAATGGTTCTTACCATGAAATCAAACAGTAACAAATGCAGGAGGGGCTGTGGGTAAAAAGGAACCCTTCTGCGCTGCTGGTGGAAGTGTAGACTGGTGAAATCACTGTGGAAATTGGTGTGACAATTCCTTACAAAACAAGGATTAGAGGTCCCACTTAACCCAGCTATTCCCCTTCTGATGTTTTTCCAGAAAAGTTGAAAACATTGTACCACAGCAATATGTGTGCCCCCATGTTTTAGCCTTGTAATTTGTCATAGCTAAATCTTGGAAACAATACAAGTGCCCATCAACTGAGAAATGAATAAAAAGATGTGGTGTTTTTATACAATGGAGTATTACTCAGCTATAAAGAAAGATGAACTCAAGGCTTTCACAGGTAAATGGATGCAACTAGAGACCATACTCATAAGTGAAATAAATTAGGCCCACATGCATAAACATCATATTGTAAGACCCTAGTGTAAGACCCTGAAAGAGTAAATAAAACCTGAGAGGCACAATAGATATCATGAAAGGGAAAGAAATTGCCCAAAGGGAAGTAAAAACTGGGATGAGGTAAAGGAGAACAGACTTATTTCCAATTTCTGATTTCTTTTTTGCATGGTTCATATAAATATATATATATATATGAACCAAACACACACACACACACACACACACACACACACACACACACACATATATGAACCACACACACACACAAGATAGCTAAGATGATTGTATTACTAATTTCTATTGATTTATTGAAAGGAACAGTTAAAGGTTAATTGTTTGATCAATTTTGAATGCCTATATCTGGTCATCTGAACAACTACTTTGAAGAAAACAATATGTAATACCACAACCATTGTTAATTTCCTATCATTTTTTCTTGAAATTCAGTATTGTTTTTATTGTTTTTGTCCTAGTTTCTGTTACTTTGTTTTTGTTCTTTTTTCTTTAAAATAAAAAATAAATAAAATTAAACGAGTCACTTAACAGAGGAAAAGAGATAAAAGGTTTGTACTAACTATACTTCCATAGAAGGAATAATGAGTTCCTTGTGTGGACTTCAGCAATCTCTTAAAGTTTTCAAAAGCTATTTACATGATATAAATACTATTTTCCAAAGTCATAGATTTTTGGAAATAAATCCTGTGCTTGATTGAATGAAAGCCACCCTCCAGATCTTCTTACTGAATTCAAAATTCTTCATAAAGAAAGACATCGATCTGAGAATAGACTAAAGCTAGATCACTAGATAAATATATGGATATTACCTGGATTCTACAATACAAGGGAATTCCTTTATACTATGCTGCACCATGTGATCCACTAAAACTCACTCAAGAGTTGTTGGAATCAGTGTAGCAAATGTAATGGATTATAAATTGAAGATTATTCCTTTTAAATTGAAAAGAATTTCTTAGGAGAAACAAGTATCTATGGTAAAATTCATACAATACACAACAAGCAATAAAAAAAGTTAATGCCTTCAAGATCACACCCTAGCTTGGTAACATTTAATCTCTGTGACACTGCAAGTCTTAACCACTCTGTGAATATTTCCTAAAGACATTGAGATAATCACATGATCTAATTCATATGACTATTACATTAATTACACACCTGTTTTTAAAGTGCATAGCACAGTTAATGGTGCATGATAAATACTGAAATCAATTGAGGAATAAATTATTGTATAAACACACAGATATTAATCTCTTTATAAACTATACAAGAGCATAAAATTTGTCTTGTTACAAACCTCTCACAGTAACCAAATCAAATACGAAAGAGGTCTTGAATCCAGACAAATGCCATGCAGAGCAGCAAAGACATGATGGCATGGTCAACCCCCACAAGTGTACGCCCCTTGGCTCAGTGCCTTCCTCAAAGCCAACTTTACCTCTTTGTTTCTCAAGGAATAGATCAAAGGATTCAGGGAAGGGGTCACAATATTATTCAACACCTGAACCACAGAATCCAACCAGGGCCTGGAGGCGGGTCGCAGGTAAATGAGGACCACTGGGCCATAGAAGAGCAGGATGGAGGTCAGGTGGGCACTGCAAGTGGAGAAGGCTCGGCGCCTGCCTTCTGAAGAACGGAGTTTTAATATGGACAGAGCAATCCGAGTGTAGGAAGTCACAATAAGGAGAAAACACAGGAGCGCAACCACACCCACATTAATGAAACTCACCATCTGTGCCAGGGAGGTGTCTGCACAGGCCAGAGGAAGCACCACAGGGATATCACAGAAAAAATTGTGAACCTCATTGGGGCCACAGTAGGGTAACTTAAAGATGAGGAACGTGAGGACAGATGCATGCAGGCAGCTCCCCAGCCAAGTGCCCAGAGTCATGATCACACACACACTGTGGTTCATGATGACTGTGTACCGCAAAGGGTGACAGATGGCAGCAAAGCGGTCATAGGCCATCACAGTGTACAGGAAGCACTCGGTGCAGCCCAGGAAGTGATAGAAGAAGAGCTGGGAAGCACAGCCCTGGTAGGAAATGGTGCGGCTTTGCCCCATTAAGTAGAACATCATCTTGGGAGAACTCACTGACGGGAAAAATATGTCAAACACTGACAGGTTTCCCAGGAAGAAATACATGGGGGTGTGGAGGTTGGAGGAGGTGAGGATGGCCAGAAGAATGAGCAGGTTTCCCAGGAGCGTGAGCAGGTAGAAGGCCAGAAAGAGGACAAAGAACACATTTTCCAGGCCAGTAGTGTGCGGGATTCCCATCAGGAGAAACTGAGTTACTGCGGTGTGATTCCACATCCCCATGTGCAGTTAGTCCTGGAAGATGAAAGAACAGCCTGGCCGAGGGGAGCCTTTCCCACCAAGTGAATGTCCTCAGAGAACGCACCGAAACTCTTGATAACTTTGTACTATAAGGCACTTCTAAATGAGACTCAGTCTATTTCCTTCAGTAATTAACATGTGAGTGTGTGTGTGTGTCATATTTATTTTTCAAATGTTTCCTCAAAATTGAAGAAAGGGTGATAGTCAAGGTAGGATAGAAAGAAAAGCATTGAATAAACCCCCAAATTGGATTCATTAATGTCATATCCGCTCCCCACTCTATGATTCTCAATAACACTGAAAAAAATCTTTAGATTTTTCCTAATCTCTACATACAATACACTTTGATAAAACTTAATGCAATGCTGTTCCCACCCATTCTTGTTTATAAATCTATTCTGATTTTAATGTAACTTTATTCTGCAGCATTATGTTGTGTGATTTACAGCAGCCTGGCGTTACCTCTTGAGGTAGAATTTTCCCAAAGCTGCTTTCTCCATCATTCATCAGAACAGCTGAACGGCGGAACTTGACAAGTGGGTAAATCATGAAACAGAAGGAAAAAGTAATACGTACTGTGCCATATATATACATATATATGCTGATGTTAAAAACTGGTTCAATAACAGATTTGATCTATATAAACTATTTACTGAACTAGTGTCACTACACGCCCTTGATTGAAAAATATATTCAGGATACTAATATTTTGCTTCCAAAAAGCATTTACTTCACAGCTTTTGTGTAGTGAGGACGAACAGTCCATTTACCTAATGAAGTGGGTGCTTCATGACACTACTTTCTCCAGCATCCATGAGGCAGAACAAATGAAAACTGGTATTCCTCTAATAACACAGGAGGAAAAATATAATGTGTAACTTAATAAGAAACAACACATGATTGCCAGTGTTAACAATTGTCTGTTTCCATGCAAAATTTAGTCTTACTTATATTTTTGTACAACATAGGAGCTGTATACAACCCCAGGGAAGGTTTCCAGCCTTCATTTATCAGGAAATAGCTTAAGAAAATGTGAAGGAGCCCACTCAGTCATTACTCACCTCAACTCAGGCAAAGCTACTCCTGCATTATACCATCTTCCTGGGGCCCATGGAACCCTGAGAAGAAGTCAACACAATGAGGAGACAGTGGGCCCAAAAGAGGCATCTACACAGTGAAAGAATATGGAATGATACTGAGCTAAAACCCATGCCCCACAGTACTGCCACCATTTCTTTTGCCCTTAGAAGGTGCAGACTAAATAGCCAGAGTAAGAGGCTAGAAAAGCTAAGAGTTTCTCATTCTCTGACCCACACACTCAGGTATAAAAGCCTACACAGAACAGTGCCTCCAGTCCTGAGTGAAGGAGCAGGATGAAACCCTCAGGAGAGAATAAAGGCCTCCAGCTTCCTTGAGAGCCTCATCCCTGGTGGGCACTGACTTGAAGGTGTGGCACAGAGGGATCAATTAGAGTGAATATGACCCTCTCTTCTCTTTTCCCTTTTTTCCCACTCCCTTCCCTCAGGACTTCTTTGCCTAATGCATAAATTCAAGAAATCTCTTAGGTACATTGAGGTTCTTTTCTTTTTTTTTTTAGTTTATTAGTGGCTGTGTGCAGTACATAATGTTTGCATTCCCTATAGAAAGTTGGTAAATGTGCATGTTAGCTGCATTCAGTCTTTAAACCTTTTGAATAATGAACCCTGAACAGTTTTTTCTCCACAGTAGACAGTCAATACTTGGATTCAGATATTTGAGATCGTGCAGTGGTCCTGTGCTTAGAATGTTTGTGTATATTGTCGAATCTAATTTTAGAAACTTTCCCTCTAGTAAGTGTAAATTTGTGCTCATTTATAACATTGTTTATTCACACACCAGTTCTAGTCAATCATTAGCATCTTTTCTATCTCTACAGACTTTCCTTCATTTGGTATTTATTTCAAATAGAATCATAAAATGTTTTCTTTTTTACTTGACTTTTTCCCTATAATATTTTGAAATCTCTTGTTGCATATGTAGTGCCAATATTTTGCTTTATTGTTGTTGGATAGTTTTCCATTTCATGGATAATTTTATTTTCTCAAACATAGGCTGATTGTAATTTCTATTACTCATGGACTTCAAAAAACTTTTGTTTAAAGTTACTAAGTGTATGAAGGTCTCAAAATTGTCATAATCATCACTGATTCAAAAGCCAGTTATTTTGGATTGTGTGGCGTATTAAACAGCTTAATGAGTGAGTTGTAGAATGTAACATGGATGACTATAATTACCTAGTTTCAGCTAATCTCCATTTCTTACTTCTGAGTCACCATGGCAAGCAATATAAGTGACAGTAAATTCCACATTGAAACTATGTATAATTAATGATGTACTCCAGAATTTTTTCTGTTAGTCCTACAATAAAGTGAGCCTTTTACTATACATCTAAGTAATGCCAAAAGTCATTTCCTCAAGATGTTTAAACATCTCATAATTAGTATTATGTCACATACACACACACACACACACACACACACACACACACACACACACATACACACATAATTACACACACAGAGAAGATGTGAGTAATAATTTGGTGGTATATGTAGATTTCTTATGCAATTTGAACTTCCTAGAACTGCTATTCATGTCAAAATCCCAGTACTAAAGTAAAAAGTGGTATAACAGTGCCAAATTGTTGGGCTGGGGATATAGCTCAGTGGAATAAGCGCCTGCCTAGCAAGCACAGAGTCCTGAGTTTGATCCCTAGTACCGCCAAAAAAAAAAAAAAGTGCCAAATTGTATCACTTTTTATGTGTGTTCATAAATTTTTCAAATTCTTCACTTACTTAACAAGCATCAACTGAAGAAATATTTCATCAGACAGAGAGATTAAATGACTTTCCCAGGACACACATTCTGAAAAGACTTAAGTAAGGTTTAAAGAAAAATGGTTAAATATATTACCCATATAGGAACTATATTAAAAATGATACAAAGCTTTGTGAAGAAATGAAATGCCATATTCATTGGATTGCATCCATTACGAGGTCATCCTATTCTTTGAAAAAGAGGAAATTTTATGTTCAGAGAAAATTACTCTTCGGTAGACATTTAACTTCATCTCAGATCTATTCATTCTTACTACTTACTCTCTCAAACAGTGCTGCCTTCTTGGATCCTTGGGGACTATATTGATTTTTGTAGGCCCAACTCATGTAGGTTGACATAAATAGCTCACATGGGTGGACATAATTATTTTCTAAGGCATTCATCATTTCAACTAAAATTCATTGCGGATGGAAATGTTCCCTTCAAGGTGACAGCAGTTGCTATTGCAGGTCAGATTCGTCCATTGTTCATTTTTATCATGTCAAATCTCCGACATACATGGGTGCCTGATGCCAGCCTTGCCTGGCAGCAGTAGAGCTACCATGTATCACGCGGGTTAGGAGCTAATAAGGCAGGTACACCTACTGTGAGGGACATCACCCGCATTGCTATATAAGCAAAACTAGAATCTTCACAAAGAATTCCAAAGACTAGAAAAAGAGAAGCTAAATGCATTACCTGAGGAACAACTAAGAGTATATACCCCCAATCTACAACACATTCCTTAATTTAGCATTTTATAACTTAGTTATCATTAATTAAATTGCTATTTTGTGGAATGCTGACAGGGTGGGTTCATCTCAGTTACTTCTAACATAGGTGAGAAATAAAAGCATGTTTTTATTGGGTCCCTGAAATGTCAGTAAGTCAGAAAAAATACCATCAATTGGTGATTACATAAGAAAAAGATAAAATTGTGGGCATTTCTGAGAAAAAAAAACATCAGAAGGATTTGTGTATATCTCTACTTGACAGTGAGTTGCCTTAATGGGCCTCAGGACGTGTGACTATTGGGCTGACCGAAAGGATAGTGGCTGAGGTGGCCAGCACTGCATGGAGACTCTAGTCCATTAGCTGTTGTGACAGCTGCCCGCGTTCACACCTTCACAGCTTTGATACAACAAAATTTTCCTAAGGATAAAGGGCATGCTTTTCTCAACGCTGATCTAGAGATATTTGCTGCAAATGCTTTCACAGAGTTGAACAATGATTATATTTTAAAGTTTAGACCAGACTGGAGGAAGGAATTACAATGCAAAGAACACTGTCTGAAGTGATTAGAATAGCGAAGAGATAATCTACAGCATGCTGACCTCAGAGTTTGCAGAAAAGCTGAGAAGGTAAGTCATGCAAAAATTATTTGTTATCGTTCTTTTAAAAGTAACATATTACAGTCCAGTAGCTCCTCCACTAGAAAGCAAGAACAGTCAATAACAAGTTCCTTTAAATATAAGGATTGTAAAGCACTTTATTAGTGTGATTACCAGAGTTGATTCCTTAAGATGCCAATTCATTCAGTTTTTTAGGGTGCTTCTGTCCTTGTCTTTGGCACATCTATCTAAAGCTATGCTTGCACAGCCCCCTTTCATTTTTGTTCAAGCATTTATTCCATCATATATTGATTATTTGCACCATATCTGTCTCCTCCAGTATGTCTCATGTTATACAGTGCAGAGACTATATTTACCTGAATCAATACTATATCTTGCTTGACCAGCATTGTGTCTTATAATTACTAAACTACCAATAAATATTTTGAAGTATTCTTATCCCTGCCCATTCAACTGTGCTATAGGCCAGTCATTAAGAAAATACTGAAATTATAAATCATATAGTAACCCAAAACTTTAATTGGAGTGTGAAAATTTCTATGTTTCTCAAAGACAAAGTGAAAACTTCAAGCAACAAAAATTGTCATTTGATAGAAGAAAGGAATAGTTGTGGAACGGTGTAATCAGAGCTACTTCAACATGCTTGTCAGTCAGGCACAATGCACCCTAACTGAATGAAAAATGTGTTTTAATTGCCAAGTTTGGACCATCCGTACTGTTTTATATAACGGTTGTGCTAATTTACATTCCAATAGTGGCCAAGGGTTCCCTTTGCTTCAAACCTTTGCTAGAACTTGTGATATTTAGTCTTTATACTAAGGCCATTTTTACTGAGGAAAGGTTGATCTAAGGGTCATAATTTCCAGGTAGAAAGGAGCAATATATTCTGGTGAGCAATTGCACTATAGGAAGACTAGATAATATCACAATGCTATATACTTGATGAAGCTAAAATGAAAGCTGTAAAATTTTAATCTACTTGTGTAATCAATACATCAGATCACAAAATAATGAAGAAGGGAATAGGAATGTGCATAAGAAAGAGATGAGAAACTGTAATTATTTTTACTCACTCATCCTTCTTGAGTCAGGGGATTGGGCCACTGGGGATATTGTCTCGAAAGGATCAAGATCCATTAATTCTGTACAGCTTGAAAGCACTATCAATTCAGAATTTGGGAACATATTAGTAGCAGATGGGAGTGTGGGATCTGTGTCCTAGATTCAGATGAAGAGTGTTCAAAGTCATGGCTCTTTACATTGGGCTCATATGTAAAATAGAGTTCTGGCTTCCTAAACAAATTTTTTTTGCCTGGAAACTTAAGAAGACCATCTTTATACTATGTTAGAAGTGCTTCCCGCTGGGTGTTTTGTAGGTAAAGCTCCTCCTGCTTTTGTTGCCTTCTGTTCTGCTTGCACTGCTTTCTTTCCTTTGTTCCCCTCTGTCCTGCTGAGACATCCTCTGAGTCCTGATCATTTTAGCTGTTGATCCAAGAGAAGGAGAACCATGGAACTGCAGAAAATTCTTACATGGAGATGAATTCAGCAATCCACTATTAACTCAGCTTTGAGAATGAACTGAAATGAAGATAGTCTGGGAAAAGTGTGTGTGTGTGTGTGTGTGTGAGAGAGAGAGAGAGACAGAGAGACAGAGAGACAGAGAGAGACAGAGACAGAGACAGAGACAGAGAGAGTGAGGGAGATGTGGGCATGTTTGTCAGGAGAATGGTTTGCAGAAGGAAGGTGAGTGACATGGAAGGAGATATGTTCTTTCTTCAGGAATCTTATTCTGCAGTTAGTATATAAATTACTGATTTTCCCAATCTTACTATTTTGTCTTCTACATGAGAACTTCATATAACAGACAGATAC
This sequence comes from Dinomys branickii, assembly GCA_004027595.1. Taxonomy (NCBI): domain Eukaryota; kingdom Metazoa; phylum Chordata; class Mammalia; order Rodentia; family Dinomyidae; genus Dinomys; species Dinomys branickii. The sequence goes on along the minus strand of PVLD010022024.1, from coordinate 5,165 downwards.
ATTTCCAAATTGTCAGTAACAACAAAAAGGGATAATGCAAACCTCAGTGAGTGTGGTAAGAGTGAAATTCAACAAGTTTAGAAAAAGCTAAAATATCTGTTTTAGAATTTAGGGTTGAAGAAACATAGAGGTTGACCTTTTTACAGGAAAAGAAATTTTCTGTTTCCCTAGGAGATAATCCAGAGTTATCTTCTACGGTAGACATTCAGTGTGTTATTAAATGACTGTCTTTATGATCAAGTATACCCCCTTGGGATAATATCAGACCTCTTAGTAGCAGATATGATGGAAATGTGCCATTCAGTGCTTATTACAGAAGACTTGTAAGGAGGGTGTCGATAGTGTAACCAAAGTACTTGTGATCTCTGCACTCTACCTTGGGCAGGTAAAGAACAGACCATTTAGAAGGTCTAATTTTGTTATTAAGCTACAGACAGAAGTGTTCCTATTAAAGAGAAAGTTTATGCACTTCCAGACTACAAAATGTTTTCTTTCTTAAATATTCTGCCAGAATACTTACATAGCTCACTGTTTTGGGTCTGAGAAAAATATCATTCCCCTGACATGTGTTTCTTTCACTCCTTTATTTCACCCTTTGGTCCAATGCGTTCTCATTGAACTATATTCCCATTTATTTAATTTTTTTTTTTACTTTGAAACAATGTCTTGCTAAAACACTAATTTACCTAAGTTGGTCTGAAATTTGTCACCTGCCTGCCTCCTCCTCCCAGAGTAACAAGCTTGAAGGCAGGGGCCGCCATAAGGGCCTCTAACTGGCTTTAAAGGCATTTAGACTTCATAAATATATACAATTTTATGTATCATTAACAAGTAAAAAATTTCTTTTGAAAATACTATATGTCTTAAATTCCATTTCTAGATTCATCTTCATTACTTCTTGGATGCTTTCGTTATTAACCCATTATGAATTTTGCCTTAGTCTTACATCATTTAGGTTTAGTAGATAACTAAATATATTGCACATTTCCTACTAAGTATAAAAGGTAAAGAATTTTTTATTTACTTTCTGATGTAATCTCACAAAGCCATTCTGGGGCTGCAAATATCCTTTTGTCTTTTGAGCATATAGTGCTCAAATCTTTAGAGGTGGCAAATGTAGAGTCAGATTAAGGTTAGACATCAGTTTTATGTAACCCCTCAAGGAGCTGTTACAAGGAATAAAACCTTATTTTACTCAGTTTTCTTTTTCTAGCAGGAGATAGATAATGATTGTGTGTAACATTAAATAGGTGGTCATCATTCAAAGTTGAGGTTTAAATACCATTTGAGGCTGGAAAAGCCTTTTTTACTTCTTGTTGACATCTTTGTTAGCTCCAAGTCTGTTCAAACCCCAAGAAGGGGACAAATCTTACACAGGACAAGGTGATGGGACAGATAATCCCACTTCCTGAAAAGTCCTTCCTTCACATTTTCCTTCCTTCCTCCTGTTACATTTACTGGGGATTTTATCCACAGCATAAATACCTACCCTTGACTAAACTGAAATATTTCAGAGAATGGACTCAGCAGCGATCTGTAAACTGTAAATAGATTTACCATACGCTACGAGCAAATCTCGGTCACAAGTGAGGAAAATCAGGTTTATATCATGGCTCCACGGAAGTTTCAGAGAACATGGAATGCAAACGATAAAGAAATTGGAGCTTCAGAAAAGGCGGTTCATGTTGTTAGGTTTGCACAGTGCAAATATTAACTAACAGGTTGTGCTAACGTTGTTAGTACCGCTTGCCATTGTGTATAGCAGAGAAATACAACTTAATGTAGTAGGAGTTTTCTTGTCAGATATTGTAGCTGCTTCTATGACCTATACAATATCTTCTTCTAGATCAACTGACTTTTTGTATGTTTGTGAGTGGATTCTAAACATGGAGTATTTTTTCCTCTTGAATATAAATGATGAAGAAGGAAAATAATATTATTGAAAGCAAAACTAATAAGAAGCTATAATTTTTGCTTAAATTCATATTTTGTGTGCATATATTTAAGAAGGTGGTGTATTTATAAACCAACTATGATTTGTCTAATATTTAAGTGACATGGTACTTGAAAATACCTTTTTCTTGGGAAGACAGATGGCTCTGAAATATAAGCGTTTGTTTGACGATGAGCCAGATTTGGAAAAACTAAATTAAGGTGGTCATAAGAGTTGATTAGTATAGATATTTTCTGAGTATAATAATAAATTACTCTGTTGCATTGTGACGCATTTTTCAGTTTAACTTCCATGCCCACTTTATGGCAGGTATGTTCTCCTCTGTGCCCCTTTTCAGCTTATATCCACTGGAAATCAACAGTCACTTTGTGAGGAAGACATTCTCAGTTTCTCTGATCTGACATTGTATTTATTGCGTTGCTTTTCCAGGACTGTCTGCTCTATGAGCACGAAAAACTACACTTCTGTGACTGAGTTCATCCTCTTGGGAATTCCTAATACTCAAGGGCTGGAGCACGTGATATTTGTCGTGTTCCTGACTTTCTATACCTTCTCCCTGCTGGGCAACCTGCTCATTTTCCTCACCATTTTGGCTTCCTCCAACCTCCACACGCCCATGTATTTCTTCCTGGGAAACCTGTCTGTGTTTGATATGCTTTTCCCTTCTGTGAACTCCCCCAAGATGATGGTCTTCCTGCTGGGGCAAAGCTGCGCCATCTCTTACCAGGGCTGTGCCTCTCAGGTCTTCTTCTACCATACTTTGGGCTGCATTGAGTGTTTTCTCTACACTGTGATGGCCTATGACCGCTTTGTGGCCATCTGTCACCCTATGCGATACATGACCATCATGAACCATAGAGTATGTAGTGGCCTGACAGTGGGCACATGGCTGGGGGGCTGTCTCCATGGGAGTGTCCTCACCTTCCTCATCTTCAGGTTACCCTATTGTGGCCCCAACAAAGTGCACAGCTTTTTCTGTGATATCCCAGTGGTGCTACCCCTGGCATGTGCAGACACCTCTCTAGCACAGACAGTGACTTTAACCAATGTTGGTGTTGTTTCACTTACGTGTTTTCTCCTTGTTCTTACTTCATATATTCGTATTGTTCTTTCCATATTGAAAATCCGCTCCTCAGAAGGTAGGCGCAGAGCTTTCTCCACCTGCAGTGCCCACCTGACCTCCCTTCTCTTGGCCTACGGGCCTGTGATTCTCGTTTATCTCAAACCCGCTTCCAGCCTCTGGCTAGATGCTGCCGTTCAGGTGTTAAACAATGTCATCACTCCTTCCCTCAATCCTTTGATTTATTCCTTAAGAAACAAGGATGTGAAATTGGCTCTGCAGAAGGTGATTGTTCATGTGGCCCACCCTTCTGAGGCATAAAGAATAGGAGAAATTTTTCCTTGAAATTCTCCAAGAGCTTTCTTCAAATGCAAGATTTTTACCTAAGATTATTGCCAAATACTCAGCCTGGCAAAGTTTTTAATCTCTCATTTCTTGGGCGTTTTAGTCATTTCATCCAAGATGGATTTTCTCTGACACAGTTTTACCCCTTCAGAGAAACTTTTTAGGTTAATCTAGCATTTTGCCATTTTAATATTGCCAAAGCAGTGTACCTTTCTTACTTCCCACAATCAATAGCTGTTAAAATGTTATTGATTGATTTTCATGAAAGTGCAATTCTCTAGAGAGAAAATGCATTTGCCACAATATCATCTTTTCTTGTTTTACAAATTTATGCCTTAGTCTCTTTCACTTTCCAAGGCAGTAACTGTCTCATCACTCAGTGAAGCTGGCGATTGTATTCGAGAAGGTATAAAATTCAAAAGTAGGATTTCCCAAGTTGGTACAGTAGTCAGTTTACACTCAGTTTATTAGTTCTTTGGTTTTAACTGTATCTTTCTCTTACAAAGCTGTGTCTTTCTCCTACAAAATGATTTAAATTTTTCTTCTGATTCCAGAGAAATCTGATGTTGGACTTCATTGTCAAATGATAAAGTGGCCAACAAACTATTGTTTCAAATGTGAGAATGGTTTTTAAATGAGAGATTTGAGTTTGTAATTTTGTAATAACTTCATGAGCTAGAGACTTCTATCCATTGTAGGTAATCTCTATTGACTGGTAACCTAGTATAACTGTAAGTAATTGAAATAAAATCATGAATAATTTCCTATTTTTGGAGTAATTTCACATTTACTTTTTCACATTTGATCAGAGTAAGTTTAGTACAGGAACTTTCTATTTGAGTACATCTACTCAAACACCTACAATGAGTGCTAATGTTTAAATTCTGTTTAATGTGTTCTAAGCACTTTACATATATCGGCTAAGTTAACTCACAGAATTCTAAGAGGATTCATTATATTATATTCTTCATTCAGATAAAGAAACTAAGGAATATTCATATGCATATTTTGGACCTGTAATTATACCTTTGTCTTTCATATGTCATCTTTTTTTAAGTTATTTTAAAAAGAAAAGAAGGAAAACATTAACAAATACACAACCATTTACCAAATAGCATAAAAACAATAATAAGCAATACAGAGTTAGACAAAGTAGTAGGCTGTTGTATTAAGTATTGACATCCTATGTTATCTAGTCTGATGAGAAATCTTAAACAATCCTAAATTTCGTATAATGACAGCTGTCTATATATCTTTCTATCTATATATCATTCACTATTATGCTAACTTGCATATATTGACTAACACAATCTTAACTGCATCTCCTTTTTGCCTTCAATCTTGTAGGAGAGAGCTGAGGCCCAGAGTGGTAACTACTACATGTAAACAATAGTTATGTCAGCACTCTGGGTAAGAGTTCCACAGTAAGACAGTGATTAGAAAACAGTATCTAACTCTTCCACACTCTGTACAAATATCTTTTCATTCAGGGCATCACTGAGTCATTGTTTAACTTAAACTATCTGACTTATTTCAGATGGGACCTGGATGGAATGTCACATAATGACCCATACAAAAGGTAACAGAGGAAAGGTAGGGAACTACATCTGTCCGTGAAATAAATCAGACATATATATGCAATCACCTGATTTACTACCACAGTTATTATTATCACTACATTGTCCTTCACACATAACCTTTTTTTCCTTTATATGAAAGTTCTTGGATCTCCTGCACCATCCACAGTGTAGTATTTGATTATTTTTTTTTCAAAAGTTATAGAAAAGTTTATTAAACTATTTTTTT
>PVLD010022023.1:0-30175 GCA_004027595.1 Dinomys branickii | reverse complement strand
CTAGCAAGCAGCTGGGTACTTGGGCCATTACATTCCCCACTGGTTTTTGTTAATGAATCAAATCATAGATTCATCAGGTATATCCTCAGTGGGGAGGTTTTCGTACCCAGTTCGGAGCATCATCAGTTTGACAGATTGAATCCTCCCCTGAATATATCTTAGCAAGCAATTTATAATGCAGGGGCCAACCGTAATCGCTATAAGTAATAGCATTAGTGGTCCAGCTAAAGCTGTTATAAGGGTGGTTAACCACGGGGAGGCCGAAAACAAATTTTGCAACCAATTTTGTTTATGTCTCCTCTATTTATCTCTCTCTTGCAGTCTCTTTTTTCAGTTGGCTTAAACTTTGATTACTCCAGAATGGTTGGTATAGAAACAACAAGTTTCTCCTAGGGCGAGACAAAATCCCCCTTGTTTTAGGAAAAGTAGGTCTAAACCTCTTTTCTTTTGCAAAACCATCTCAGTCAATGACCTGAGAGATTTTTCTAGTTTATTGACTGACTGTTCTAAAGTGGCTAAATCCTGGTCTATCTGTTGACTTAGTTTTCTATAATCTTGATCAGAAGTAACCAGAGCGGCTGTCCCCAATGCAGCTGACCCAGCCATGCCTATGCCCAGTCAGGCTGGTATAAGGACAGGGTTCGCTCTCTTGACTCTAAGCAAACTAGTCAGGGCCAAATGCTGTCTACCTCCCTACCCAGAATAATAAAGCATTTGGGGAAAAATGTGACACAGGACACATAGTCCTGGGGGTCTCTGTACAGCAACTTGATAAAATATACATGGTGTTATGCCAGCAGTACAAGCAAACCAGGCTCCGTGAGGGGCCTCTAGGTGCAGACTGGGGGAGGGGAGTAAGTTTGATTTACAATATCAATTACATTGGTACAAATGTTAGCATAGGGAGATTTTTAGTCTTAACACAAGTGCCTTTTCTTTGTAAATCACCGAGGGTCAGAACAGGTTTTTGTAATAGTCCACTTAGCTGTGTCTTCTGGTTCTACAGGAACAGTCTTAACATAAGAATGGTGAATCTAGTGACTCTTGCTGGTGACTGTGACAGCTGTTGGTGTGCTCAAGCTCCAGAGTGAGCCACCAAGGTGTCGCTGGGCTTTTTAGGAACCGCTTGATGTTCTCTGAAAAGATGATGAGTGGACTGGAGGAAAGGCTGAAGGGCCTGTAGGGACTTAATAAGTTCTCTGTTAGTCATAGCTACCAGCTTGTCATCATGGAGACGAGGAACCAGGGGAGGGGGTCACCCATACAAGGCCTCAAAGGGAGTGATTCCCAGGATTAAGGGAGTACATCGTGCACACAGAAGGGCAAAAGGAAGGAGACTCACCCAGTTTTCGCCAGACTCTAAAGCGATTTTAGTATGGTTTTCTTTATAGTTCTGTTTATTTTTTTCTACTTGTCCCGAACTTTGAGGTTGGTAGGCACAATGTAATTTCCAATTAATATCCAAAGCTGTAGCTAGATTTTGGGTCACTTGAGCTATGAAAGCCGGGCCATTGTCAGACCCCAGAGATAAGGGCAGGCCGAATCTGGGCACTATCTCATATAGAAGCTTTTCGGCCACAGTGACAGCAGACTCCATCTGAGAAGGAAAAGCTTCTGTCCAGCCAGTGAAGAAGGTGTCTATGAAAACTAGGAGGTATTTGTACCCTCCCTTTCCCAGTCCCGTCTCAGTAAAGTCCAATTCCCAGTGGTCTCCGGGGTACAGACCTTGTTGTCGGACTCGTGAGTCTTGAGGTGTCTATTTGGGGTTGACTCGGATGCACTGTGGGCATTTGAGGCTAGAAGCCTTTGCCAGCTGTGACAGTTTGGGAATAAAATAAAAAGCTCTGCCAGTTTGGTGCCCCCCAAGTGTGTGGAACGGTGAGTCTCTTGGACGAGGTGAGGTCCAAGTGCCTCTGGGATAAGAATCCTCTTATCTGGGAACATGAGCCAGTTTTCTGGAGGTGAAGGCTTTGCCTCTAACTGTTGTGCTAGCCTCAAGTCCGAATCTGAGTATGATAACTTAGGCAAGAGCAGAGGAGGAAGCACAGGGAGGAGCTTTTCTGTTATTGGCCCCACAGGTTTTAGGGCGATAGCTCTTGCCGTTTGGTCAGCAAAGGCACTTCCTCTGGCAACAGGGGAATCTTCTTTTTGATGTCCCTGACAGTGTATGATTGCTACCTTTTTGGGGAACCAGATAGCAGCTAGAAGATCTAGGGTCTCAGGGGCATTTTTGATTTTATTTTCCCTTGTAGTTAAGAGTCCTAGCTCCATATACATGTACAGTTGCAAAAGTGTATCGACTATCAGTGTACACATTTATGATCTTATTAGATCCCCACCTTAAAGCTTGAGTCACAGCTATCAATTCAGCTCTTTGGGCAGAGGATCCAGACCCCAGTGCTCAGTCTCGGTGGTCACAGCGGCACCCGTCACTCGGTTGCCTTGATGTAAGTAGCTGCTGCCATCAGTGAAAAGGGTGGCATCAGGGTTGTCGAGGGGGATGTCTGTCAGATCCTCTCGCAGGCTGGAGGTGGAGTCTGTGATGTCCACACAATTGTGTAGAGGCACTTGTGGGTCATCATCTGGCAGGAGGGTGGCTGGGTTTAAGGCTGTAGTGGACAGGAACTCAATATGATCAGGATCCAACAACAATGCCTGGTATTGGACAATGTGGGCATTGGATAGCCATCTGTCTGGGGGGGACCGCAACAGAGTTTCGACTGCATGCGGAGCCACAATCTGAAGCTTCTGTCCAAAAGTTAATTTGTTTGTCTCCTTGGTCAGGAGGGCCATGGCTGTAATGGCCTGTAGGCAATTTGGCCATCCAGAGGCAGTGGTGTCCAATCACTTGGAGAGATAGATGATTGGCCTCTTCCATGGGCCTAAACACTGTGTCAGTACTCACTTTGCAATGCCTCGACTCTCTGCCACATACAGTTGAAAGGGTTTAGTCAGGTCAGGCAGGGCCAGGGCTGGAGCACTCACCAGTGCTATTTTTAATTTTTGAAAGGCTTGTTCTTCTGTCTCAGTCCAGATTAGAGCCTCTGAGGGGTTTCCCCCTGTGGAGACATGTAGCAGTGGGGCCAATTCCCCAAATCTCAAGATCCACAATCGGCAGTAGCCTAAGACCCCTAGAAAAAGTTTTTTTTGACGTGGGTCTTTTCTAGTGTTAAAGACTTTTTGGGCCACTTCTACCAGCTGAGATAGTGGCATTCCCTTAAATCCTTTTGATCTTTGTAACTTTTATAATATCTGGGGTCGACTGAGTAACAAACACAAGGTTTAAGGCGTGTCAATTCTCAGGTGCCTCCGGATCTATAGGAGTGCTCTAGGAGGCGCTCCAAGAAAGCAGACAGAGATTCATCAGGTCTCAGGCTTACCCCTGTAACTTTAGACAAATTGGTAGGCTTCCAGGCTGCTGCCTTAAGGGCAGCCAGAAGAGTCTGGCGACACTGATCGAGAGCCCCCTTACCTTGGTCATCATTTGGATCCCAGGAGGGGCAAGGGAGAGGGAACACGAAGTTCAGTCGGTCCGGGTCAGCGCTAGGGCTTCCGTCAGGTCCCAGGACCAGTCTGCATCCCAGGGCACGGATGCGTTTGCGCTTTTCTGACGTGAAGAGTCTGGAGGAGCTGTTGGCAATCATCCCATGTGGGCTGGTGAGTGAAGAAAACAGTTTCTAGGAGAGAGATAAGCCCCTGGGGATTATGGGAAAACGAGGGGTTCTGTTGTTTCCAGTTATAGAGGTCACTAGTTGAGAAAGGAACGTACACCATGAAGGGTCGGTGTCCCTCATCCCCGGGCACAGTTTCTCGCAAAGGGAGGAGGGGAGCCAGGGATGAGGGAGCAGAGGCGGTAGAGTCCGGGCTAGATTCTGAGAACGGACGCCCGCTTCGGGTGTGGGAGGGACTGAGGTGGGATGAGGAGTCGGGCTGAGTGGGAGAGGTAGGTCGAGGGGGTGAAAGGTAGGGAGGAGGTCGGGTCGGGAGAGGAGAGTCAGGAGGAGGGGGCAAGACTAGGGGAACCTTTTTGGGAGGCTGAGACTTAGTTACCGCGATGAATTCATTCTTGGGTTCGGTGGTTCGTCCCCATTTTTTTGTATTATACTTGTTAAGCCAGGAAGGGGGGGGTACTGGATTAAATCATTCCAGGCCTGAATGTAAACAATTTGGTCAGGGTGGCCTGGATTCCCAAAGATGACTTTTCGGATCTGTTGAGAAACAGACAAATAAAATGTGCCTTCCCGGGGCAAAGAAACGCCAAAAGAGGGCTATTCAAGTTCACAAAATGTTCGCAGCTTCCCTGGGAAGACAGGTTCTCCAAATTCCTTTGCTCATTGCCTGGAATCCTTAAAATGGTTTAAAACGCATTTGCAGAGGCAACATAGAAGCAGAAGCAGACTGACCCATTTTTAACAACACTCACAAACAAGACAGAGGACAAGAGAGATACGATAAGTCGATAAATTAATTCAAGGGGAGGAAAGTCCCACTTGTCAAGCAAGAACAAGCCCTAGCCAACGTCTTGGTCTAGGGACAGTCCCTGGAGAGTCTAATGTTGCATCCACCCTCTCCAAGGACCCCCAAGAGGTGCCCCAACAAACAAGAAACAAGAACTAGTCTTACCAGTAAGTATCCAGAGGGTGTTTACTGATCTCGCCTCCAGGGTAAATTTAGTGTCACTTTGAAACAAAGAGTTCCTTGCCCCTGAGGAATTATTGTCTCAAAGAGATGTTTGAGAGTCTAGAGACTCCAGAAGGGATCCCAGATGAGCCCCCAAATGAGACGGGTCTGAGAACAATAAACTCTCAAACAGCCAAATTAGAATTTAGTAGTGCTTTTAATAGTTGAGCCCAACGGCCCCCACTCACACCTCTGTTTCAAGGCTGAGAAGTGAGAGCCCCGAGCCCACTGTATGCAGGGCTTATAAAGACAAAAACCACAATGAATACACAGGTGTAGCAGGGACGTTATGCTTGGGTAACTGTCCTGTTTCTGGCAGGGACGAGCAATGCTCTTTGAATTCTTTCTGAGAAAGAACAAGGAACCTTTAAACAATAATTATGTTACCATACATGATTTTAGCTGTTTGAGGTGAATCGAGGGTCAAGCATGGGATCAGTCTAGCAAGCAGCTGGGTACTTGGGCCATTACAGCTGGGCTTGAGCTTAAAATGGAGTCCAGGCTGGCCTCAAACACATGGAGATCCTCCTGTTTCAGCTTCCCACCATACCCAGCCCCTAGGTGGCTTCAGTGTTTGATTATACAAAACATGGCTTCCCTAGTAGCAATACCAAACATTTAAGAAAGAAACAATACCAATTCTACACAGCCTTTCTAGAAATTGAAAAGGAGGCAACATATTCTAGTTTTTGTTTGAGGTCAACATTACTCTTAGACCAAAGACAAGAAAAGCCATTACAAGAACATAAAACTACAGACCAGTATCACTCACCAGTGTCACTGAAAAAGTTCTTAACAATGCTGGGCCTGGTGGTGCATGGGTGGCACACACCTGTGATCCCAGCACTCTGGAGGCTGAGGCAAGAAGATTGTTGTGAGTTCAAGGCCAGACTGGGCTACATAGTGAGACCCTGTCTCAAAGAAAAAACGTTTTTAACAAAATTTAAGCAAATTAAACATATTATATTAAAAAGAATATTCTAATATGAGGTCCATGAGTAAATAGGGTCCATTTTAGGATTTCAAGCTTGGTTTAATATTATAAACTTAGTAACACTCATCTTTTTTTTTGTCTTTTTGAGACAGGGTCTCACTATGCAGTTCAGGCTGGCCTTGTGCTCACTTTGTAGCCCAGGCTGGTCTTGAACTCGCAATGATTCTCCTGCCTCAGCCTCCCGAGTGCTGGGATCACAGGTGTGTGCCACCATGCCCACCTACTCCTTGTATTAACAGACTAAAAAACGCAAAACTACATGATCACCCTAATAAATGCAAAAAAATTTTTGACATAATCTAGTCAGGCCCATTGACACTACCCAATCACATCCTCTCATCAAAGAAACAATAGGCTAAAGCATCACCAACCTGACGAAGTATCTACGTTACCCTGCGGTAATAGCAAACTTAATAGTGAAAGACTTAGGAATCGAACATCTCTTTATTGGGATGTGAATTGACTCTTTATGTAGAAAATCCAGTAAAAATCTACAAGAAGCCAACTAGATGTCATTAGCCAGTTTATCAGGATTATGGGTAAAGGTCAGTCTGCAGAAATCAGTTACATTTCCGTCACTAGCGGCAAGTAGTTTGGAGTAGAAAATAAAATACCATCATTACTTTAGCATCAGTTACACAGGCCTTGGGGAGCAGCTGGCAGAGAGACGGTGGCTGGCACACCAGGCTGGGGACACCAGTCAGGGCTGGAGCTCTTACCTTGAGGCCATGTGTTTGAGCTCCAGTTGTCACCAAGAACAAACAAAAACCATTTTTGAGAGAAATTAAGGAAGAATCATAAATAGAAAGACTAGAACACTGGATAGTGCTGAAATGTCCTTTCCCCATGAGACGGTGTCTAGACTGGATGCAGTTACATGCCCGAGCTCTGCATTTGCACCTAGGGCTTTGGCTCGCCTGTCCCTTGGTCAGACATGTATTCAAATTCTTCTCCTTCTTTGGAAATCCAGTGGGGAAAGCCTGCGTGGAGCAGCCAGGCTTCGCACAAACCCGGGGCAGGAGCTGCTGAGGGAGGCTGCAGAGCTCAAGGGGAACCTGTGGGCAGCCTGGGCCTCTCCTACGCGGCGCACCCCACCCCACCCCACCCCACCACAAGCTCTCCTGAGGCCAGCCACAGCTTCTGCAGCACGTGCTGTGCAGGCTGCCTGGTGTTAGCCCAGGATGCGTTCCGCAGATCGACTTGAGGAAGAGCACAAATCCTCCAACAGATGGCCACCCTTCCGCCCTCAGAGACTCCAGACCAGGATCTGCTGTGGTGCTGAGTGCAGAGACAGCGGCTCTCCTCCTGTGGTGTTCCCAAGGGAGGGGGCATCTCACATAGCAACACTGAATGCCACACAGTAGGAAGGTAAGTCCCCTTCCCATCTGTTCCCAGTCCTCTTGATGATTTCAAAGGAAAACCCTAATTCTTGCTGGAATAAGCAATCATGCAACTGTTTCTCTTTGTTGTATCTACTTTAAAGCTACTGATTGTTTCTGGCTGATTTCTTTTTTTTATGATGTCATTTTAAATTTTAGTAAAATAGATAATTTCATATTACATAGAGAATAAATCCATCCATGATTTGCAATAATGATGTAAAGGTTTTTTTCGGGGGGGGTAGGCATTTACTCTAGGTACCAAGTGAATCATTTACAGAAAATTATTAGATATTTAAATAATAACAGGAAAAATAAATAAATACACAAATGCATAAATAATAATAACGGGATGGTAAAATTCACAAATGTAGTACCGGTGGTGCTTAGTGATCAAAATCTATAGCTCTGCATATGTCCTGGGACAGTGTCACGGCATCCGGGCCACTCACGGCAGAGCCCAGAGGAAGGTACAGAGGACATTTAAACTCGCCATACTGCCAGGGAGGAAGTTGAAAACCGGCAATAGCTGGAGGATTTGGGGACTGTCGCAGGGATGAACTGGGGACCCAGGGCGCAGCGCCGCCTCTCACCACTAGGCGGCGGTGTCGCGCTCCCAGCGGGAGAGTGCGGGGGGGGGCGGGTGTGGCCTGGGGTGTGGACCGGTCCCGTCGAGCGCTCGCCCTGCAGGTGCGCTCTGCTCCTGCCAGGCAGCCAGGGAGCCCGCGGACCGGCCAGGCTCAGCGCCCTACATGGCACACCCCAGAACTGCCGGAGCAACCAGGAAATGCAAAGAAACTGCCGGAGAAGCTTAATCTTTCAATACGTGGGCTGGTGAAACTGTGGCTGGATTCCCAGAAGAGTGTTTTAAGTGCAGAAACTAGGGTTGAATGAGAAAATACAGTGATATGGAAAAGATGACCAGCACAGACGACATTGTGAGGTCGCTGCAGTGACTGCACTATGACATAAAGATACCTTCAATTTCTGTTGGCACTGCTAATACCACTATGTGTTCGTTTGTTTGTTTGGGTATCAGGGATTGAACCCAGGCCCTTCACACTGAACTATATACCCAGCCCTTTTTTAAAACTTTGAGACAGTGTTTTGCTATCTACTGAGTTGCCCAAGCTGGGCTTGAATTTGTGATTCTCCTGCCTCAGCCTCCCAGAGTGCCGTGGTTATAGGCATGCACCACCACGCTCCTCTTTCTTTTTTTCTGTGGTACCAGTGGGATTGAACCCAAGGCCTCTGCACTGAGCTACATTCCCAGCCCTTTAAAAGAAAATTTTTAAATTTTGAGACAGGATCTCCCTAAATTGCCCAGGCTGGTCTTATAGTTGCGATTCTCCTGCTTCAGCCTCCCAGCGTTGTGAGCTTACAGGGGTGCGCCACCACAAGCAACAGGACCACTGTGACTTACTTGTTTACACCGGTAAACGAACAAAACCCCAACTATCATGCAGAAGCGAGTGGGAAGAAAGAAATCCCCCCCACTCTGGCTCAGGAGGGGAGCTGATGAATTCTACTTGTGCGCCTGAGGTTAAGAAATGAGCAAACACGTGACTCAGAAGAAACGCAGTCCAGCCTGGATGGCGCACTCCTGTAATCCCAGCGCTGGGGAGGAGGATGGTTGTCAGTTGAAGAGCAGCCTGGGCTACAAAATGAGTTCAAGGCCAGCCTGAATTGCAAAGCGAGACCTTGTCCCCCCCAAAAAAAAGAAAAGAAAAAAGAGAGAGAAAGAAAAAAAAGAAAAAGAAACACGGCCCAAGCTAGGGAGACTCCACTGCCAGGCTTCTGCTCTGCTTGGGGCCTGTCAGCCTCCTGGCTCTGCTTCGACGTTTTTTAAAAATTAATTCTATTGGCACACTTTAGCGGCACATAATGATCACATCGCCGGAGGGAATTTGTACCTGCGCTGGGTAGAACCCGCTTCTTTCCCTCCCGTCAGTCCTGCTGCTCTCCCCACTTACTAAACCTTTGTTGCACCTTCCCCCCTGTTCTCTTACTCTTTCCTTTCCCTTCCTCCCTTCCACTCCTCCCTTGCTCCCCCCTTCCCGTGTGAACATTTTCTTCCCGCTTCCCAATATCTATCATCCATTTTGGTCCTTATTTACTCTTTCGGTTTCTCACACAAGAGAAACAATGTGATACTTTAATGTGTGTCTGCTTTATTTCACTTAAAGTTGTGGTCTCAAGGTGCATCCATTTGCTTTGAAATGTGTTAAGCCTACCCTTCTTTATGGCAGAGTAGTACTCCATCATATAAAAAAACCACATTGTCTTTACCCATTCATCTGTTGATGGGCACTGGGGCTGTTCCCAGTATTTTATTACAAACTGTGCTGCTGTAAACATGGGTGTGCATGTATCGCTGTGGTGTGATGCTTTCCAATTCTTTTGGAAAATACCAAGGAGGGGAACAGGTGGGTTCAACGGAGCCTCCAGTTTTAGTTTTTTGAGGAATCTCCACACTGGTTTCCACAGTGGTTGCACCGGTCTACACTCCCACCCACAGTGGAAAAGGGCTCCTTTTTCCCCCACAGCCCCTCCAGCATTTGTTATTGGTGATTTCTTGACACTAACCATTCTTTCTGGCGTGAGATGGAATCTCAGTGTTGTTTCAATTTGAATTTCTTGAATGACCAGCGACGTTGAACATTTTTTCATATAGTTATTTGCTGTTTGTGCTTCTTTCTCTGAGAACTGTCTGTTCCTTTCAGACTGAAATTGAATCCATTTGGGATTAGGTCTTAAACAGGGGGGTCTGCCTTGACCTGAAGAAGCTGGTGATGCAGCACTGGCTGGAGGCCCGGCTTGGGTGGGTGGAGAGGGAGGGGGGTGTCCTGCAGCAGGGGTCAGGGTCATTCGTCCCCATTCACCCCTAGGGGACAACTGGGAGGGGAATGGGAGCACGCTCCAAGGTCCCAGGGCAGGCCCAGGGCGTTCCAGGGCCTCCCTACGACTCTCTGAGCAAGGAGTGGAGCCACCTGGGTCCCTGAGGGGAGGGGGAGCCGCCAGGAGGCCCAGCAGGAAGCAGAGGGAAGCTGCAGGGAGCGGAACAGCAGGGAAGAGGAGGGGGAGAGGCGGGGACCTGAACTAGACAGAGCCCTGCACGGGAAGGGACTTTTCTGCTGTGTGACGAGTGTCTGGGCAGAGAATGAGCATGAAGTGTCTCGGGCTCCGACCGGGCGGCCAGGCCTTCGGTCTGCAGCCGCAGCCCCCAGCGCCATCCTGCTGCCAATGCGGTTCACTTGGCTCCTTCTGCTCTCCAGCAGGGTAGTGGATTAGTTGCCTTAACAGGATCCCTAGTCAAGAACAGGCCGAGGGGTAAGGCTGGGAAGGGGGAGGCCGGCCGAGGCCACTTCAGTAAACCAAGCGGGAGCTAATGGTGGCTGCAGCTTCCTTTTGGGTATGATGCCGAGCTGTTTCTCGGACTTTAGGGGCCTCTGACCAGCAGACGGAGGCTGACTGCCCCTGATGAGCTCCAGTTCCCGCGCCTGGTGCTCTGCCCATTGCAGCCTGGTACACCCAGACTGGGTGGAGGCGAAGAGGTGCTGTGGTGCAGGGACGGCGAGGACAGCCAGGACACAGCCTCAGAGGTCCAGCACCCAGCTCCAGGGAGCCATCTCCTAACGGCGCCTTCCGTCCCCAGCAGAAGGTGATGTGCATCGCATTGCATTGCATCACATTGCATCACACTACACTGCTTGGGCTCAGGGCTTAGAGGGGAGAGAGTTCGAGGCGCACTGTTCATGGTTAAATCCTCAGGATGCCGCCCGCTACTGTTTCCTTGGACTTCACAATCGGCAACCTATTTTGTGAAATGACGTAGGGCAAGCCCCTTGTTCAAAGGTGATTAAGAATTTCAGGGTGGCAACAACCAAGCACAGGCCCCTCTGCAAGGGCACAGGACTCGCGTTTGGGCCCCTTACTGAAATACACTTCCTAAAGGCTCCTGGAACCGAGGAGTGACACGCCTGTGTCCCCGAGCCACAGTCTGCAGTTTCTGCTCCCTCCACCCAGCCGGAAGCCTGCGTCTGTCTGGTGAACGTCTCACGGAAGGGCTGTGGTAAAAGCCTCGCTGGACCCCTGGGGGTGACCTGGACACCTGGGCCGGCGAGCCTCCCCGTGGAGCGTGTGAAGAATCACAGGTGCGGTGGGTGTGGATGGGAGCTGCCCGTGGAGAATCCTCGGTGCCAGAGCCTGAGGACTCAGCCAGAGAAGTCGCCGGGTGAAGGGGCAGGCAGGGCCCTTAATGCCGTATACCATGCCAGTGCCTCCGCACTGAGCTCACCCGAGAAACGGGGGCGAGTCAGGCTCTGCCAAGGTCAAGGACGGGGCAGCGAGGTAAGGACGCAGCCTGGGAAGACTAGCTTTGGGGGTGTCCTGGGGGTTCAATCCAGACAAACCTGACAGTCGCCCATCACAGATCACTGTAGCCGCTCCCCGGAGTCTCTCTCCCAGCTGTGTATAGTGAGACCCTGTCTCAAGAAGCCTGCAAAACTATGTGGGCCATTCGGCCACAAGAGCTCTGTGTCTCAATAGCCAAGGCCGTCTGAAGAATGACAAGAAGGAGTGGAAGACCGGAGACCAGACAAAGGTGAACAGGAAACAGCTTCGAGAAAACAGGTCCAACTGTGTTTTGTCCCACACAGCAGGTCTTCCCGGCCCTGTAGCACTTGCAAGGGCTGCTTACTGGCCCCTCAGTGGGTGTGGACCAGCAAGAGGAAGGAAGAGAAGGAAAGAAAAGCAGTGTGCTGGGCACAGTGGCACATGCCTGCAATTCCAGCACTCGGGAGGCTGAGGCAGGAGGATCCCTGTGAGTTCAAGGCCAGCCTGGGCTACATAGTGAGTTCAAGGCCGGCCTGCACTGCTCATAGCTGTGTGCGTGAGTACATGTGTACAAGTGTGTGTGTTTTTTTATTATATACACACATAATTCTATACACACACCTGGGGGATGCTCTGCAGAGTTGGGAGATGCCCAGGCGGCCCTGGGAGAGCCAGGGTGACTCACCACCTTGCACTTCCTAGCCCCAAAACTGTAAGAAAGAAGTTTACTTTCTTTATAAGTTTCCCAGCCTGTGACAGGCAGCTAGAGCAACAGACAGCAGACTCAGATGTGTACACATTTTTCCAGAGCCATTTGAAAATGAATTAGAGACATCACATCCCCATAAACATCTCAGAATGTGTTTCCCCAGAGCAAGGGTGCTAGCTTACACCCCACAGCATAATTACCAAGATCAAGAAGTTCAGTTGGGCCTGGGGTACACGTCTGGCATGCTGGCACTCAGCAGGCTAAGCAGGAGGCTCACAAATTTGAGCCTAGCCCGGGCCACATGCCTGACTGAAATTTCGAGGCTGTCCCTTGACTTGGGTTTTGATTTTCCCAACCTTTGCTTCCTTTCTTAGGGAGAACAACGCCAGTGGGATGTGCTGTGAGTGGAGCAGGGTCGCAGAGCTCAGCAAAGAGGTAGAGGAAGGGCGAGGCGGCGTCTCCGAGCAGGAGGAAGCAAGGTGAGAGCACGGAGACACCACAGCTCAAGGACGAGCACAGGTTTCGAGTCACACCTGATTCGGAAGCCACTCCTGGCTGCTGCAGGGTCAGCCAGACGTGGTGAGGGGTCACGTCCTGGGTTCCAACTGGGGGCCCCCACCTGGGTCTGGAGGAAATGGGGGCCTCAGGTCTGCATCTGGCGTGGCTGTCAGGGAAAGGCCTGGTGCTGCGGCTGAAGCTCGGTGTGTCTTGAGGAGATGTACTCACCTGGCTCTGGCTCTGCAGGACAGACGGGAGCTGTGGCAGCCGCCGCAGCAATGTTCAGACCTCTCCTGGGCATCCGATTGCCACTCCCCTGGGGTGGTCCTGGGGATGGGCTCTGCCGGCCTCCCATAGAACAGAACTGCCACTGGCAGCACAACCCTACTGGCTCCCCGCCCCCCAGTGGTTGCGGAGCCAGGACAGCCCCACCCCTGCCTGCTTCTCTGCCTCCCAGGTCCACTCACCACAATCACAAACAGCTCAGCCTGTGGGGCTCCCCGCAGGGACCCATGAGGGGCTTCTTGCTCACTTGCTGCCTGTCTAGCCAGCTGGCTGGGGCTCAGGCAGCCCCCGCATTCTTTGGTCCCACACTGCCCACAGGTCCTTACTGCCCACGGCATGCTGCTGTCTTGGCTGACATAATAATGGACGAGGGCTACATGCTAAAAACTAGTAGGACATGGTACATGCCTACAAACCCAGCACTCTGGGAGGCTGAGGCAGGAGAAACTCAAGTTTAAGCCCAGCCTGGGTGATCTAGAGACTTAGCAAGTTGGTTTCCTTGGTTTCCATAAGAAACCTCCTCTATGCTCTGCATGTGGGTTCACACAGAGGAGGTCTACCTACCCTTCAGGGTGCCACCTTGCCACTTCCTCTGGGTGGGTTTTGTCTAAGACAGGTTCACTGTGTCTTACAGGTCATGACCCTGAGGGGTGGGATGGCCGGGTAAACACTGTCTCTTGGTACCCTGCCTGGTCTCCCATTCCGGGTCCACTGTGCCTTGTCCTCCAGCACCTGGGGTGTTGGCTGCCCACTGCCACACCTACACCCTCTGCTGCCCTTAGACGGCCTGGCTGGTCTGCAGGTGCCTGGGAAGGTTACTGTTGCTCCTGGGGACAGCCTGTGGCCAGGACTAAAGGAGGTGGGAGTGTAGGAACCCAGTCCCTCGCCTGGGGCAGGATCAGAACAGCCTGCTGGGAGTTCACCCTGAGGTGAGGCGTCCTGACCTTACCCTGCCTGGCCTCCCTGCTTGCTGTCACCCAAGTCTCTCGGGAGACTTCTCCTTCAACAAATCCCTGCTCCGAGAGTCACCATGTCGGCCCCTGCTCTGGGAAACCCCAACCCAGATCACTCTCCTAGCCAACGCCAGCCCCAGAAGAAGGCCAGAGAGAAGTAAGTTCCGTGGCAGCTACGTGTGAGTGACTGCCGAATCTGTTCCTCCCCCACACGGTCACGAGAGTGCTGAAGTTTCCGAGGGACCCATTGTAAAAGAAGCTATTTGCTCTTAGTCCTGTCAACCTCAGAAGTTTAGGGAGACTTGCCTGGCGTGCGGTGGCACACACCCAGAATCCCAGCACGTAGGAGGCTGTGGCAGGAGGATCATCACAAGATTGAGGCCAGCCTGGGATACACGGAGAGACTGTCTCAATCCCCTCTCCCCCAAAAAACAAGTTTAGGATGACTCACTCAAGCGATGTCCCCCAAAGAGCCAGGCAGCCTCAGAAGCCGCCCTAGGGGGCAAGAAATGTGCTGGCAGAATCATGGTTTAGAATATTCTAAGATGACCTCTGTCCTGAAGCCGGCCTGAGGTTTGGCTTCCGTGTGGTTGGGTACTAGGGAGAGAATCTGGTCTGTGAGGGGCCTGGAATCCTAGGGAAGCTTCCCACCCGGAACTTAGACGCTGAGGCCAGGACAGTGGACCCCAGGCGGGTGTGGAAGCTGCTGCTCGCTCCCACCAGCTTTGCCTTGCTGTGCTCGAGGACCGCACTGGCTACCACCTCCTCCCACGCCAAGTGGAAACAAGCTTGTGTGACTGGAGGAAATCTCTGACTTTCTCTCCTGCTCCTCTTCCTCTTCCTCCTCTGGGTGGTCACTCGAAGCTGGGGTGCATGGCCCTGGGGACCACAGGTACAGCAGGCTCAGTCCATGGCTCCGGAGCATTGAGAGCTGTGGGTGGGCAGTATAGCGAAACCCTGTCTTGAAAAAAAACACTGTGTGCCTAAGGCAATCTGGACAAGGAGGGTGCGTGCACCGTGGCAGCGGCGGCATCCGGATACAGAACTCATTACTGGTAGCACCTGGCGCGGCCAGCGCTGTGGACGCCCGCAGCTGCATTAACCGAGCGGCTTGTGCTGTGGACGCCGGGCTGTGTGCCCACGCCGTGGGCAGGTCACAGCGGCGAGGGAGCCCCGGCGCGTGGGTGGAGGGGGCTGTGTGTAGCGGCAGCACTGAGGTGTGGGCGCGGGTGTCTAACAAAGAAAAAAGCAAACAAACACCAGCAAGAAGGCAAGAACATGAAGCTGCAACCTTCACACACCACTGGGGCGCCTAGAAAGTGGTGTGGCCGCCTTGGAATGCAACCCGGAACTTCCTCAAAATGTTACCTGAGGTGCCCTAAATCAACGAACAGACGCTTAAACAAGAAACGGTCTATGCATAAAATGCCAGCAACCTTGGGGTCCTTTGCCTTGGGATTTCTTTTTTGTTTTGGTACCCGGAATTGAACTCACAACCTCACGCTTGCCAGGCAGGGGCTGTGCCGCTGAGTTAAATCCCCGGCCCATCTTGGGGTTTCAGAAGTCTTAGCTCTACTTCTGTCTTATGTAGGCTTTTCTCCTTGCCCCATGTGCTTGGCGGTTCCATCTCTTTTAGCAGGTTCAGCCCCCCAATTCAGGGCACCCTCATCTCCCACCCTTAATTACATCTGCAAAGCCCCTTATTCCACACAACAGCGGGTTCTGAGATTCCAGGTGGATGTATCTTTTGGGGTCCACGATGCAACTCACTAGAGGGGCTTGTGGGATAGAGGGTTTCTTTGTGACGTGATAAAAATATTCTAAAATTGAATGTAGTGAATAACTTCCCCGAACTGTACTTTTTAATTTTATTTTACTTTTTAAAGAGCAGAATATATTTATTGAGGGAAAGAAAGCTTCTGTCCAAGAGAGGGACAGAAGGGGGGCCGAGTGGGTTACCCCCAAATTGTACTCTTTTAAATGGGTGAGCCAAAATGCAGCCTTCGACAAGGTCAAGAGGAACAGGTACTCTTTTAAATGGGTGAATTGTATGGCATGTGATGTCCCGAGTTTGATTCCTGGTACCAAAAGAAAAGAAAAAGATATGGTTTTCCCTGGGTCTCAAATACAGACGGATGTTCCACAGGCAACAAAGCCAACAGCAGATCAGCACACTTGACTTTCCTGCTGGTCTCTGGAGAGACTGAATCCCTGCTCAAGTGCCACCACTTTGGTGACCACATCTCTGATCCACAGATCACTATTCTCCCCATCAGCCGGGTGTCTTCCTGTTGGCTTTGCCACACTCCCCTGTTAGCCCACTCTGCACGGCCTGACTCCTAGCAGAGATCCTACCAATGGACTCAGTGTCAACTCAATGAAGCATGTCATACAGGAAGTTACAGGGGAGCCAAAATGGAGCCTTCAACAATATCAAAAGGAACAGGTGAAGCCGGGTGTGGTGGCGCAGGCCTGTAATCCCAGCACTCAGAAGGCTGAGGCAGGAGGATTGTGGCAAGTTCGAGACCAGCCTGGGCTAGAAAATGAGTTCAAGGCCAGCCTAAACTGTATAGTGAGAGCCTGTCTCAAAAAAGACAAAAATAAACAAATAAACAAACAAAAGAAACAGGTGAAATTCATTTTTGTAATATATGCTATTTAACCCAATAGATCCCCAAATACCAAGGTAATATGCAATCAATGTGGAACTTTTATTGAGAATTATTACGCCTTTAAAAATGGTATTATCTTTGACATCCGGTATGCATTGTATTGTACACTTACAGCGCAGCGCGGTTCAGACCAGCCACATTTCTAGTGCCCACTGCCCACATGTAGCCGGTGGCCACCCCACTGAGTGGTACCGCTTTCTGGTGTCTGCTCCACAGCAGTCACCCCTGAGCCCTTTATACTCATATCACCCTAATGGAAACGATAGTCGGCCTGCACCGCAGGCTTTGTGATTATACCGTACCAGGTGATCGCCAAAGCCTTGTTTTACATGACTGAATTTAATCTTTGCACCAGCTCTGCGAGGACAGACTAGTATTATCCCTACTTCCCACAGGAGCCAACCAAGGATTAGAAACGTTAGGAAAGCAGCAGGTTCAGGCCAGGGACCCCGAAGCGCACACCTCCACACACTCCCACTAAGTCCCCACGGCCACCTTGCGAAGCAGCTTCTTACTATGTCTCTCTGGAAAATCAGCCCACTTATTCAGATTGTGTTAGTGAGGATTTCATGCTATGTGTGCATTCGCTGTGGCCAGCTGAACTTTGCCCCTATACCATCATGGACTGCTCGAAATGTTAAGAAACAGGGTGTGTGCTTAATTTACTTTCTTATTGACTTGGATTTATGAGATCCTGTTATCCAGGTTGCTAATTTTTGCGAGAAATCAGAACAGGAAATGGCTGCTTTGACATCTAACCATATTTTGCAATGTCATCCGAACTGCTGTTACAACGACTGCTGTGTTACCTCCAGCCTTCTCGAGCAGCACGCAGGGCATTGCAAAAACCGCTACAAGCAGCCTGTGTCATTCAGAAATATTTTCAGGAAAGCTTGTGGCAGTTTCTATACTATGTAGACACAGAAGTTCTAAGATTAAGCGTGTTCTTTATTCGCCTTGGAGAAAATAAGAAAAGAGATGTAATCCTCTGATTTGCCTACACAGTAGGGTTGAGTTTAAAATGGAGTGGCCAAACAATTACTTTAAAATAGCAGGTCCTCAGATTTCATTTAAGAATCACCTGCGATGCTCATAGAAATGAAGCTGTGTACTCCAATTCTCTGAGATGCTGATTCAGTATCTTTGAAGAGGGTTTCAAGAAAGTGTAGGATGGCCCTAAATCGTTCCCTCCATCAGGCAATGGGAAAACTGGCAAAACATATCAGAATCAACTTTTTCAGAGCTCTAGAGATGAACCATAAGCTTGCCACGACCCAGGGAGAATTTATTTGAGAAAAGTGGTAAGAAAAGTGAACAAGGGCCAGAGATATAGCTCAGTGGCCCAGAACCTACCTGGCAAACGAGGTCCTGAGTTCAATTTCCAGTACCCCTCAATAACAAAACAAAACAAAAACCTAACCTGGTGGGAGCATGGATAGGGATCTTATTTCTAGAGTTGCCACACTGGGCTGGGGATATATCTCAGTGGCATAAGTGCTTGTCTGGCACAGCTCAAGGTCCTGAGTTTGATCCCTGATATTGCCAAAATAAAAAAAATAGAGTTGCCACATTATATTATTTAAATGTCCAATTTTCAGGGCTGAGGTGTAGCTCAGAGGTAGAATATTTGCCTAACATGCAAGGCCCTGGGTTTGATTCCCAGCACAGGGGACAAACAAGTCCAATTTTCACTCTAAAATTATGAGACACAGGAAAAATAACAGCAAAGGTAGTTCATACAATGGAAAAATCAACCAATAAAAATGGTCTCTGAAAAAGCACAGATGTTGGGCTTACCAGACAAAGTCTTTAAATTAGCTTTTTTCAATATTTTTTTTTTTTGTTCGTTTGTTTTGTTCTTTTTTTAGATAGGGTCTCGCTATGCAGTTCAGGCTAGACTTGAGTCACTTTGTGGCCCAGGCTGGTCTTGAACTCACGATCCTCCTGCCTCAGCTTCTCAAGTGCCGGGATTACAGGCATGTGCCACCACGCCCGGCTCAATTTGTTTGAAGAACTAAATGAAACTACTTATATAGAACTAAAGAAAAGTTTGAGAAAGAAGTGTCTTCTCACTAAATGGGTAATATTAAACTAGGCATGGTAGCACACACCTGAAATCCCAGCACTCAAGAAGCTGAGGCAGGAGGATCATTATGAATTTGAGGCCAGCCTGAGATATATAGTCAGTTCAAAGCTAGCCTGAACTATACAGTGAGACCCTGTCTCCAAAAAAAAAAGATAATAAAAACAAACAGAATTACAAAAAAAGAGTCAAATATAAATTATGGAATTCAAAAGCCCAATAAATGAAACTTCGTGAGAAGGGCTCAAAAGCAGATTTAAACATTCAGAAGAGAGAATCAGAGAATCTAAAGACTGTCCCATCTGAGGAAGAAAAGGAAAAATGAATGGCAAAATTGAACAGAGGCCTGGAGATCAGTAAGGCACCACCAGTACACCAACACGCACATGATGGGAGTTTCAGAAGGAAAGAGAGAAAGGAACGGAAAGAATACTTGAAAACTAATAGTTGAAATCTCCCGAAGTTGTATTTTGAAAGATTAATCTACACACTCAAGAAGCCCTGCAAATTCCAAATAAAATAAACAGAGCCCCACAAGAATCACATTGTTGAGAAATAAAGAGAGAATCTCAAACGCAGCCAGAGAGAAACAGCTTGTCGCACAGGGCCCCTCAGGAGGACAAACAGCTCACTTTTGGTCGGCAACCACGAAGCCGGAGGGCACTGGAGTGACACGTTTTAAATGGGGAAAGAAAAGACACGGGCTTCTAAGAAGTCTAAATCCGGCAAAACTGTTCTTCAAAAATGAAAGAGAAACTGGATACGCCCTGACGAACACAAGGTGAGAACTGATTACTAGCGAACCTAGTCTTCAACTCCTGCCGAAGGACGTCCTTCAGGCTGAAACAAAAGGACACTAGAATTCTTCAGTCAATATGAAGAAGTAAAGAATACCTCCAAATGTAAACTGATAGATAAACTGAAAGACAGGATTAGTACATTCTTTCGTAACTCTATCTGATTCAAAAGACGGTTGTGAAAAGTCATAATTATAAATCGGCTCTAATGTTCCTTGAACCCAGAAAGATATCATCTGTATGGCAGCAATAGGGTCAAAGGAGAGGGGAGGAATGAGCTCCAGAGGAGGAAATGTTTTCGTGATACCGACATGACATTACCTCCATCAGACTCCCATTGCTATGAGATGAGATGAGATGTTCACTGTAACTTCCAGGGCAGCCGTGAAAAAAACATAACTGAAAAAGGACAAAGGAATAAAAAGGGCGCACTGGGAAGCACCTGCTTAATGCAAATGAGGGTCATGATGGAGGCACTTCTGAGGAAGATTAGACTGAGCAAGGAGCTTGGGGAAGGGAGAGTGCAGGGTGAGACAGCTGGAAATGCGATGTGACCCCAGAGAGCACCCCCAGGCTCTCGGAGGCCGTGGAGGGAGGCTGGAGTCTGCAAGGCGCAAAGGTGCTGTGGGCGCTGGTGTCTCTGCGGGCTCTGCTGCCTGCAGGCCTCTCTCTCACACAGGGAGTGAACAGCAAGCAGGGTCCTAAGTGGGCCTCCTATTTCCTGGGATTCTCACCTGATGCAAATATAAACAGTGCATAGAAATAAACAGAAATTCCAGGGTGGTTTAGAACATCAGATGATTGATTATTCAAAGAAAGAAAAATATTTTTTGTTTGTTTTTAATGCATAAGATCATTTATAATGTATTGATATGTTGGGAGAAAGGTGAACTTTTTTTTTTTTTTTTTTGAGACAGGGTCTTGCTTTACAGTTCAGGTTGGCCTTGAATTCATTATGTAGCCAAGGCTGGCCTCGAACTCATAATGATATCCGCCCCCTCACCTCAGCTTCACAAGTGCTGGGATTACACACAGGTGCTACTGTGCCTGCCTGTGAGGTGAACATTTTTGCTTCTCTTTAAGTTTCAATGATTTCTCTGCATTTTTGTGTGAAGTCAAATGTTTACTCGGGAACCCTAACCCTAACCCTAACAAACAAACACCCCTCCCCCCCAGTGTCCACCCAGATGCCTTCTGGGTTATCAAGGTGGTGCATTGAGATGCAGGTAGATAAAATATCTCCTACTGTTGACCTGAACCAGTTCTCTTTCCTAATCTCATGAAAGATAGAGCCACACTTGTTCTGTCCTTCCCTGGAGTTACCGGAACTGGAGCACAGGGCAGGCTCCTGCAAGCATGCCACCTTGGGAGCTGAATGAATAGAGACCTGGAGGGCAGTGTGGGCGCCAGGCTTGAAAGCAGCTGTGAAGAGGGACTCATAGTGGAATTTCTAGCAAGCTCCAGAGAGGCAAAAGACCTGTGCATCAGATTTAAGCATGGGGGGGGTGCTGGGGGTATAGCTCAGTGGCATAAGCGCTTGCCTGGCAAGCGCAAGGTCCTGAGTTCGATCCCTGGTACCGGGGAAAAAAAAAAAAGATTTAAGCACGGGGATTTTTCTTTTTATAATTGCAGTGTGTGTGTGTGTGTGTGTGTGTGTGTGTGCGCGCGCGCGCGCGCGCGCGCATGCGCACATATGTGTGGTACTGGGCTTGAACCTTCACTGATCTACATCTCCACCCTCTTAAAATTTTTTTTTTTAATTTTGAGACAAGGTCTCACTAGGTCGTTAAATTTCCCAGGTTGGGCTCAAATATGTGATTCTTCTGCTTCAGCCTCCCAGAGCGCTAGGATTACAGACATGCGCTGCCATGTCCGCTGGATTTTTTTTTTTTTTCAGTTCATTTTTGAGAATGAAACGTCAAACCAGGCATGGTGGTGCCGTGCCTGCAATCTCAGCACTCAGCTGAGGCAGGAGGATCACCATGAGTTCAAGACCAGCCTAAACTACACAGCCAGACCTTGTCTCCAAAAACCAAAATAAAACATAACCAAAAACAGAATGGAACTTCGTTTCCCATGATGTGTCTGTCAGAGCCTGCAAACACAGCAACTGGCAAGTGAGAGTGGGGAGAATTTAGGTGGGACACGTGCTCTCCATCTCGCTTCCCAAAGTTTGAAAGCTATTCATTTTGGTCTGACTTCCCGCTGCCCGTCCCTCCCTCTGGAAGGTGTAGCCGACAGCTCCAAATGAGGGCAGGACAGAAAAAACGAGTTCACTCGCCTTTCCTTGGTTTCAGGCCGCCAGGGAGCACCTGCATTTGTGCCACCACTCGGGAGCTCATGGGAAGAGCAGCAGGGTGCATGCATTTCCTCCTCCCACCTGCCAGGCCAGCTACATCCCCACCACCCACTGGATCTCTTATTTTGAGACAGGGTCTCACTATATTGCCCAGACTGGCTTTGAACTCACTACCCTCCTGCCTCAGCCTCTCGAGTAGCTAGGATTACAGGTGTCTCTCACCATGCCTGCTCTGGCTGAGTTTCAAACAGCACAGAAATGACTCCAAACACCTTTCCCACTTTTCGTTCTTTCTTCCTATGGAAAGTTTCCCACATTTTATTATACAGTGTTCAGCCAGTGTTTGCTAAAGAGACGACTGTGCACCCAGGACCTTGCAAACTGGGCGCACGCTTGGGGACAGGCACTGTGTAGGGCTGGGACGCATGCGCTGTGGGGAGGAGCGGTGGTGCGCTGGGCCGGGCCCTAAGGGGTGGGGACAGGGAAGACCCCGCCCCCAGGGCCTCACCTCTTCTAGCTCAGAAAGCGGATCTCCGCTTCCTTTGGAGCTCAGAGAACCCTCCCAGGGCCACATTCATTGCTTCACCCTTATTTTTAGCACACATAATAGCCTGGCAGTTCTATTAGAATAAAAATGGAAACACAACACATCATCTTCACTAGATTATGCCTGAAAGTACATCCTTTACTCTTCCATTACCTAAGATCCCGAGTGACCTGCAGAATTTGATAGTTGAGTCACAATAACGACAGATCAACCAAATACTCATCTCTTAACATAAATCAGGAAAAGGAGAGACAATGAAGAATAAACTTTCTACAAATAATGTTAACCTCCTTAAACCCGGCGTGATGGTGCACACCTGTAATTCCAACACACAGGAGGCTGAAGCAGGAGAATCACGGTGAATTCAAGGCCAACCTCAACTACATAGTGAGACCCTCTTCCACAACAACAAGAACAATGTTTACCTCCTTTTTTTTAGTTTTTTGAGACAAGATCTCGCTGTGTAGTCCAGGATGGTTTTGAACTCTATGTAGTCCACGCTGGCCTTGAACTTGTGGCAATTCTCTTGCCTCAGCCTCCCAAATGATGAAATTACAGGCATATGCCACCATGCTTGGCTACCTTAATACTTATCTTGTTAATGAGCTATTATTAATAACAATATGAAAAATAATCAATAATTAACATTTAAATGCACCCATTTAGAACCTAAATATATTTTTGGTTTGGTTTTTTTGATACAGCATCTCACTATGTAGTTCATGCTGGCCTCATTCACTGTGTAGCCCAGGAGGCCTCAAACTTGAGGTGATCTTCCTGCCTCAGCCTCCTGCTTGTTGGGATCACAGGAATATGCCACCACACCTGGCAGAACTTGAGTAGTTTTTTATGATGCAGAAAAATTTTTATTTTGTATTAGTACATGTTTGCAGTACATAATAATTACACTTCTCATGGGGAGTTGGTCCATACATGTAACAGGCCTCAATTCTTTTTTTTTTTTTTCATTACTTTCTCCTCCTCTCCCTCCCACTCCCCCTGTCGCTTGGTCCCATTTTCATTTGCAAAAGATAGGAATTTTCATTAGTTACTCAAACATTTTACTAACCAAGCCTCATTTCATGGGGTCAGTAGAATTTATGTAACTTTGAACAACAGAGTACTTTCCTACAGAAAGACCCTTTCTAATCATTCTTTTGTTTTGTTTCCTTTTTATTTGTTTGTTTGTTTATTTTTTGTTTTTTTCAGATAGGGTTTCACTGTGTAGCCCATGCTGACCTTGAATTCACAGCAATCCTCCTGCCTCAGCTTCCTGTGTGCTGGGATTATAGGCATGCACCACCATGCCTGGCTATAACTATTGTTTTTGAAAAGTATTTCTAGCTAGACTAGTCCAGCCTAATGCATGGATCAGTTTGTTTTATCCCCACACTAGCTTTTTTTTTTTTGTACCAGAAAGCTCAGGACCTTGTGCTTGCCAGGCAGGCGCTATACCGCTAAGCTATATCCCTGGTCCCCCACAGTAGCTTTTCATTTCTGCAGAGAGGTACTATTTGAAGGATGGTCCTTAATTATGTCGAGGAGGTTCACTTATGCTTGCTTGTGTATGTATTAGCTATGGACTGGAACAAGTGCTGGAGCACCAGAGTCAGAACCAGGGAAAGAATCACATCAGGCTTATGTGACCCACGACAGTGGAAACCTTGAGCAAAACTGTCATTGTTCTCAGATGGCCAGAGTCACTGCTGCCTTATCAATTCCACCTGCTTATTGGTGTGACTGGTGATCTTGGCCACTGCTTCCGAGAAAGTCCCCTATCTTATGCATCCTTGGCCAGCAGTCTCGTCTTTTAAGAACTGCCCAGGCTGCAACCAACAGGCCCTGGGACTCCTATTCTCAGATTCTCTGCCTCACTGACTCTGTGCTGTTTCTCAGGCTGCAGAAGGACCTACAAAGATGCTTTCCGCCAAGCATGGGGGCACATGCTTGTAATACCAGCGCTCAAGCGGCTAAGGCAGGAGGATTGCCACTGGTTTGAGGCCAGCCTGGGGTACATAGTGATTTCAAGGCCAATATGGACTACAAAGTGAGACTGTCTCAAAAAAGAAGGGTCTTGTTGAATTGCCCGGGCTGGACTAGACTTTGAGATCTTCTGGTTTCAGCTTCCCAGAGTGCTTGGATTACACACAATGCCCGGCCTAATCTTTTTGATTTTATGAATTCAGCTCTTATATTTTCCGACTTGGCATACTGTAGCCAGAGCCAATCAGCCATAGGTGCCAGTGAGAATTTGCCAAATCCCATCAAGGCTGAGCTACACAGGTGTCACCTGAAAAGGCGAGCGAACCTGCTGCTCTTGAGCTCTGCTCTGTAAGCTAAAGCACAGCTGGTTTGACTCCTCAGGGATATTTCCAACGGCAAAGTACTTTTCCACTCCTGAGAGCACACACTATTCCTAACAACTAAGTATTCTTTAAAAATACTTAAGTATTAAGCATTTTTTATT
This sequence comes from Dinomys branickii, assembly GCA_004027595.1. Classification (NCBI taxonomy): domain Eukaryota; kingdom Metazoa; phylum Chordata; class Mammalia; order Rodentia; family Dinomyidae; genus Dinomys; species Dinomys branickii. The sequence continues at coordinate 5,477 of PVLD010022023.1, read as the reverse complement.
TTTTAAAACAAGTATTTTTTCTTAGTACTTAAGTATTAAGTATTTTTTTAAAAAATCAAAGTCCCCTTCGCCCTCGAGGTGGCCGGAGCCAGGGCTGCGCGGGGCCTCACGGGCGTCGGAGTCACAGCCCCACCGGGTGCCCAGCTTGCCAGCCCCGCGGGGCCCTCAGGCTGCAGTGCCCCGGGCGGGGTGGGGCAGCCTCGAGCCGGGGCTGAGATGGAAGGCTTAATGCTGAGCGATGCAGCAGAAATACTACTCGGATCTCTTCTCCTATTGTGACATCGAGAGCACCGAGAAAATGGTCCTCCAGATTATGGAGCTTTGTTATTTTGGCCAGGTAGATGCTTATTCCACTGAGCTATATTATATCCCCAGCCCCATTTTTTTCTTTTTTATATTTTGTTTTTGTGGTACTAGGGATTGAACTCAGGACCTTTCGCTTGTCAGGAAGGCGCTTATGCCACTGAGCTATATCCCCAACCCAACCAACTTGGTTACTTTGGAAGAAGTCAATTCTACATTGCTGTGAAACTTGTAGCTGTTGCACAGTCTGTGTTTCCATTAAGAGTTGAAAGTATAAATACAGTAAAGGATCTTCCTCTGCCAAGATTCGTTGTTTCAAAGAATGAACAAGAATCTCGCCATGCAGCCTCATATTCTTCAGATTTTGAAAATCAAGGCTCTTACTCTGGTGTGATTCCCCCTCCACCTGGCAGAGGGCAGGTGAAAAAGGGATCCATAAGCCACGATACGGTTCAGCCTAGAGCATCTGCAGATCAACAGGAACCTGCATCCCCAATAGTTTCACCACAGCAGTCCCCGCCTACTTCTCCACACACGTGGAGGAAGCACAGCCGCTATTCCAGCGGGGGGGGGGGGGGATAGCGAGAGTACTCTTGCAGGACCCGGGCCATTGTGGTCTCCTTTTGGTGATGCACAATCAGGTTCTTCTGCTGGTGACACAGTATGGTCCGGACATTCTCCACCTCCCCCTCAAGAAACCTGGGTCAGTTTTGCAGATACTCCACCAACCAGTGCTCTTTTAACCATGCATCCTGCTTCTGTCCAGGACCAGACAACAGTACGAACTGTAGCCTCAGCTACAACTGCCAATGAAATTTGTAGGCCATCCAGTAGTTATGATGATCCCTGGAAAATAACAGATGAACAGAGACAGTATTATATAAATCAGTTTAAAACCATTCAGCCTGATCTAAACGGATTTAGTCCAGGATCTGCAGCTAAATAATTTTTTACAAAATCAAAACTTCCTATTCTTGAACTTTCTCATATTTGGGAGCTCTCAGACTTTGATAAAGATGGTGCTTTGACACTGGATGAGTTGTGTGCTGCCTTTCACCTGGTGGTTGCTAGGAAGAATGGCTATGACTTACCAGAAAAGCTCCCTGAAAGTTTAATGCCCAAACTGATTGATTTGGAAGATGCAGCAGATGTTGGGGATCAGCCAGGTGAGGTCGGTTATTCAGGCTCTCCAGCTGAAGCTCCTCCAAGCAAGTCTCCATCAATGCCATCACTAAACCAGACTTGGCCTGAGCTCAATCAGAGCAGCAAGCAGTGGGAGACATTTAGTGAACGCTCTTCAAGCTCACAAACTCTCACCCAATTTGATTCTAACATTGCACCAGCTGATCCTGATACTGCTATGGTTCATCTAGTTCCCATCCGTATGACCCCGAGCAAGATCCACATGCAGGAAATGGAACTTAAAAGAACTGGTAGTGATCACACTAATCCCTCTAGCCCATTGCTTGTGAAACCATCTGACCTTTCAGAAGAAAATAAGATAAATACAGCAGTGAAATTTGCTTCTGGAAATACTGCAGGTGGTTACAGTAGTTCAGACTCTTTTACTTCTGACCCAGAGCAGATCAGGAGCAATGTAACTCGTCAAAGGTCTCATTCTGGAACGTCGCCTGATAACGCTGCCCCCCCGCTGCCCCCCAAGGCCACAGCCCTCTCACTCCAGATCATCCTCCCTAGACATGAATCGGACCTTCACAGTCACCACGGGACAGCAACAGGCTGGAGCTGTTGCCCATCCTCCTGCAGCGCCTCCGAGACCACAGCCCTCGCCGGCTCCCGGTCCTGTTGTCCATCGCCCGCTGGATGCCGACGGCCTAGGAGCTCACACTAGTACCTCACCTCAGCAGATACCAGGACAACCCAATTTTGCAGATTTCAGCCAGTTTGAAGTGTTTGCTGCATCAAATGTGCATGAAGAACAAGATGATGAAGCTGAGAAACATGCAGAGGTCTTGCCTGTTGAAAAAGCGTCTGATCCTGCGAGTTCTCTCCAAGTTGCCAAAACAGATAGTAAAGCTGAAGAAAAGACAGCTGCCAGTGCCCCTGCCAATGTGAGCAAAGGCACAACACCTCTTGCTCCACCACCGAACCCTGTTCGGAGAAGACTAAAATCAGAAGACAAGTTAAGGCCAGACGTCGATGAGCACACACAAAAGACAGGCGTCTTAGCGGCTGTGCTTGCATTGCAGCCTTCCATTCCCAGATCTGTTGGGAAAGACAAAAATCCTATTCAGGCATCGATCAGACGCAATAAGGAGACCACCACAGTTTGGGCCAGACTGAATAGTGGACTGCAGCAACAATTAAAGGATGTTCTTGAAGAGAGAATTTCTCTGGAGGTTCAATTGGAACAGCTTTGACCATTCTCTCCCCTATAAGCCAACTGCCCTTAACTGTGAACATACCCATTTTTAAGCTTTTTGAGGTTTGAAGCCAGGTTGGAGCCCCAGACATTCAGCTCACTGCTTAAGTCAACATTAAGTTCAATAATTCTGTTTTGTCCTTTATGTTCACCATGTATTTAAGTATCTTTTTTAATTTCAACAATAAAAGGGTCAGTATGACTTAAAAAAAAAATCAAAGTCTGTGAGGACAAAGTAAGCTATTACAATCAGAAAGAGAAATGAAAACATTTAATGTTAATTAATGCCCTAATCTATAATGACATAATGTAGGCTTTGTCTTGCATTTTATAAAAACAAGTATACAAAATTTTTAAAGGTACCGTATAGTATTAGGCAAGTATATACCTTTTATTTACATTTAGCAATTTCTAGAATCCATTTTTATTTCAAATGTCATAGCAACTCCACGTTTCTATGAAAGGAAGCCATCCATGGACGTGGACTAGATGAACTAAGAGATAATAGCAATCTCCATATTGTTAATTTGTTGCTTAATAGTAAAGCAGAGAACACAGGTTGCTTTACAATACTATTGCTTAAAAGCCTGAGGCTCATTCCAAAATATCAGTATTTTAAATAACTTCAAGATCAGAAACTATAAAGATTTTTTTGTGTTCAAGGTATGCAAATATCACAATCACTGTGTTACAGCACAGTACTTACATAAATGGGCTCATTTTGCCGCTTACAACCTCTCACCTACACATATGAAGAAATGGAGAGGTACGAGGCAGGAAGTTAAAGGGTAGACAGGACGTTCACAATGAGGCGACGTGCCCAACGCGAGCGGCCACGCCCCACGATGTCTACCCCTGACCTAGTAATACAGTGGCAAAGGAGTCCTGGTCTTTCATCTGAAAGCTTGGAATAAGAGCCTTGCCCCACTTCTCACTGGCCAGCGCGTAACCTGAGAAATATCAATAAGGATGAGAAATGACAAGGGACACTTTCCACATTTTGTTAGGAGTTCGAAGTTTTACTTGTCCACACACAGTTACGGATGGGGACAGGTGGAGAATTTAACATGAAGACAGCACAGATCGGGCGGCTGAGGCAGGAGGATCGTTCATGAGTTCGAGACCAGCTTGGGCTACAAAGTGAACTCAAGGCCACTCTGAACAGCATAGCAAGACTCTGCCTCAAAAGAAAGCACACAGTTTGATGCCTTCCTAATGCTGAAGGAAGTACAGCTGTAACCTCACAGAGCAGGGAGAGGTTGCTGAGTTCCGTTTGTGGAAGTCAGACACTGAAAATCAGGATGGATGAACTTTGAAAGAGGACCTGAATGCTGGACACCAAGTCTGAGAAATTATCTTGTCTGAAGACATGGATTTCAGGGCCAGATTTAGAAAATGGCTTGTACAAATCTATCTGCACTTTGGTGGAATCAAAGTCCCACGGTCTGCCTGCCTTTGGCCGGATACACCCAAGTCACCTCCAGGCACAGCAGCAAGCTTAAGTCATCTCTGCTCCCTTAAGTAAATAAGTGAGTTTGCAATCCTAGAAAGGCAATGTGAAATGAGCATTTAGGCAGTGAAGAAACAAAGTTTTGAAACAAACTATGTCAATCATGGTGTGAAAAGTTGATTTATTATGGTATTTTCTTATTTTTTTTTTGCTGATAGATGAACACTTTAATAAATAGTAAACTGCATAGTGAATTTAATACAAATTTATGCTTTTTTTTTTTTTTTGTCTTTTGACACAGTCTCACTGTGTGATTCAGGGTGGCCTTGAACTCACTTGTAGCCCAGGCTGGCCTCAAACTCATGGCACTCCTCCTGCCTCAGCCTCCCCAGTGCTGGGATTACAGGCAGCAGCCACTACACCTGGTGCAAATTTATGCAGTTTTTGATTGAATTTAAATAACTTATTTCACCAATCTCCCCTAAACATCACTGTGGAATACATAAGTGTCACTATACTTCTAGCAGGTAAAAATGTTCCATTTGATTTCAGTGTCTCATTGAAGTCCTCACCATTTAAAGATGGAAGATTTTAATTTTTCTTTATAAAATGATGTTTCACAACTTTATTTTCCTTGTTTTAAAGAATTAATGTTATATATCTGCATATATACCATTTCCTTCCTCTTCTTTTTTGGGAGGTTAATTAATTGTATTGGTACATTTTTTACACACATAATGATCACATTCACATAGGGAATTTGTATCTGTACATAATATATCTTAATCCTTTTTTTTGCCTATTCCTCTCCTTTCCTTCAGTCCTTCTTCCCTTCTCCATTTAGCAAACTGTGGTGGACTGACAACCGGAGGTCAGCTTGTAACCCCCAGCTGAGCTGCGCGAGCGCGGCGCTGGGTGTGGGAGGCCACCTGGGGACTGTCGCCAGCAGCATAAGAGGCGGAACTGGAGGAGGAGGAGGCTGCTGGGAGCTGGTGGGAGCTGTGAGGAGCCCTTGGTCCTTTCCTGATGAACTCAACTGTTTGCATCCTCCGAGGAGCTCGGGGTCTTGTTGGCCCTGAGTATGGCTTCAGGTCACTTTGCGGGAGCTCTGGTCCTCCCTCTGAGCATCGGTTCCTGGCTCCGGAGGGGAAGATGGTGCTCAGCTCGGTCTCCTGGAGAAGTTTGCTGCAGTGACTTTCCTGATGGGAACTCAGCTGTCTTCACCATTGGAGGAGCTCGGGACCTCGCTGCTGCTGAGGTCGGCTGTGGTACCTTTTGGGGGAGCTCTGGTTCTTAGTTTGCGCATCGCTTCCTGGCTCCAGTGCAGATCCCTCAGCCTGC
>PVLD010022022.1:0-30170 GCA_004027595.1 Dinomys branickii | reverse complement strand
CTAAAACAAAGAACAGATGGGATGAAGGAAAGTAGAAAAGAAAAAGACAAAAATGTATGTATGTATATATGAATATGCATATATGCAGGAGGGCTAACATGGTTCTACTATTGTATTATATCACTTAATGCTAAGCAATAATCGATGACGGGTTATTTGATCAATCTTGTATGTCTGTATGTGTTATCCTGAACACACATTTCGAAGATATCAATATGTAAAGCAGCAACTATTGGTGGTTTTTTTTTGTTTTGTTGTTGTTGTTGTTGCTGTTGTTGATGTTTGCCTGTTTTGTTTTTTGTCTTTGGATTTTTGGTTTTTGTGTTTTTTCTGTTGTTGAGAGGATTAATTGTCTGACTAAATTTGCATGTCTGTATATGGGTTTATATATTTACACTTCGAAGATATCAATGGAGAAAGCAATAACCACTGTTGAAATCATATCACCTTGTCTATAGATTAGTAGTGATTGTACTATTTTTTATGCTAATTGGTGTCTGTTTGTCAATATGTTTTTGTACTTTTATTTTTTTAAAATAAAAAAATACATATTAATAACTTCAAAGTGTATACTCAGGAAAACAAACATGGACATGCAAGATTGATCAAACAACTAATCATTAACTGTTCCTTACAATAAAACAACAGAGTTCAGTAGTACAACTATGTTAGCTATCCTGCATATATATATATACATACATATATAATTATCCCTTTTTTCCTTTTCTCTTTCCCCTAATCCCAGTTTCTCTTTACTTTTGAGCAGTTTCCTTTCATTTCACAATATTTATCATACCTCATAATTTATATTCACACTTTCAGGTTTGTATGCTAGTGAGACAAGACATTGCTTACACCTGCACATCTGATTTATTTCACTTATGAGTATGGTCTCTAGTTGTGACCATTTTCCTATAAAAGCCTCAAGTTTGTCTTTATACCTGAGTAATATTCCATTACATAAAAAGTCACAATTTTTTATCCAATCCTCAGTGGATAGACATTTGGGTTGCTTCCATGATTTAGCTATTAGAAATTGAGCTGCTATAAATATGGGTGTACTATATTGCTGTGATATGATGTTTTCAGATCTTATGGGAAAATACAGAGAAGGGGAATAGCTGGGTTGAATGGGACCTCTAGATCTAGTTTACTGAGGAAACTCCAAACCGGTTTCCCCAATGGTTTCACCAGTTTGCATTCCCACCAGCAGTGGAGAAGCGTTCCCATTTCTCCACAGCCTCGCTAGCACTTGTTATTGGTTGATTTCTTACTGATGGCCATTTTTGGGGTCTTCCATGTAAAATATCATGTCATCTGCAAATAGTGATAGTTTAACTTCTTCCTTTACTATCCTTATTCCTTTTATTTCTCTCTCTTGTCTAATTGCTCTGGCTTCCAGAACTATGTTGAATAGGAGTGGTGACAGTGGACATCCTTGTCTTGTTCCTGACTTTAATGTGATAGCTTTTAGGTTTTGTCCATTTAGTGTGATGTTGGCTGTTGGTTTGTCAGAGATGGCTTTGATAACATTGAGATAAAGACCATCTATTCCTATTTTCTCTAGGGTTTCTCTCATGAATACATGTTGAACTTTGTCAAAAGCTTTTTCTGCATCTATTGAGATGATCATGTGGTTTTTGTCTTTGGCTCTATTGATGTGGTGTACTACATTAATTGATTTGCAAATATTAAATTATCCTTGCATTCCTGGAATGAATCCAACATGGTCATGGTGTATAATTTTCTTGAAGACTAGGTGCATTATATTTGCTAGTATTTTATTAAGTGTCTTTGCATCTATGTTCATTAGGGAGATTGCCTGATAGTTCTCTTTCTTGGTTGGGTCTTTCTCAGGTTTTGGTATCAGTAAAATACTTGCCTCCAGAAATGAGTTAGGGATAATTACTTCCTTTTCAATTTTATTGAAGAGTTTAAGGAGTGTTGGTATTAAATTTTCTCAGAATATTTTATAGAATTCTGCTGTGAATCCATCAGGACCTGGGCTTTTCTTTATCATAAAAATTTTAATGACATTTTCAATCTCATTAATTGATATTGCATTGTTCAGGATTTTTATATCTTCCTAATTCAGCTTTAGTAATTCATACATATCTAGGCATCTGTCCTTTTCTTCTGAGTTTTCTATCCTATGGGAGTAAAGATTTTTGAAGTATGTATTAACGATGTTTTGAATTTCTGTAGGTTCTGTAGTAATTTCATCCTTTTCATTCCTTATTGCATGAATTTGAGTTTTTTCCTTACTTTTTTGATAAGGTTGGCTAGGGGTTTATCAACTTTATTTATTGTTTCAAAGAACCCACTCTGATTCATTTGTAGCGTTTTCTTCATCTCTATGGCATTAATTTCTGCCCTGATCTTCATAATCTCTTCCCTTCTTTGGGCTTGACTTGCTCTTCTTTTACTGAAAGTTTGAGGTGAAGCATTAAGCTATTTATTTGTTCTCTCTTTTTTCTCCTTATGTGTGAATTCAGTGTTACAAATTTCCCTTTGAGAAGAGCTTTCATAGCATCCCACAGATTCTGGTAGGTTGTATTTGCATTTTCATTTGTTTGTAGGTATTTTTTAATTTCTTCTTTAATATCTTCTGTGATCAGGTTGTTCAGGAGGTTGCTGTCTAATTTCCAAGTGTTTGGGAGTTCCCTTGTCATCAATTTCCAATTTCATTGCACTGTGTTGAGACAATATGTATGAGATAATATCAATTCTTTTGCATTTAGGTAGGTATGTCCTGTGGGCTAGACTGTGGTCTGTTTTAGAGAAAGTCCCACGTGCAGCTGAGAAAAATGTGTATTCCGATGTTGTGGGTTGGATCACTCTGTATACATCTACTAAATACATTTGTTTGCAGATTTGGTTCAGTTTGGTTATTTCTTTGCCGATGTTTTCTCCGGTTGATCTGTCTCTTTGCATCAAAGGGGCGTTGAGGTCCCCTACTGCAATAGTGTTATTAATTATTTGGTTTTTCATGTCTGTTAAGATTTGACTTATAGAGTTTAGTGCTCCAATATTTGGTGCACACATGGTTAGGATTGTTATCTCTTTCTCTCGCAGTTTTCCCCTAACTAGTATGTAGTGACTTTCTTTATCTCTTTTGATTGTTTTTGGTTTGAAGTTTACATTGTCTGCAAACATAGTAGGTACCCGTGCTTTTTTCTGGGCACCTGATGCATGGAGAATTGTTTTCCATCCTTTGACTTTCAGTCTTTGGATTTCCTTTTGAGTAAAGTGTGCTTCCTGTATCTAGCATATTGTTGGATTTTGTTTCTTAATCCACTTTGCCAGTCTGTTTGCTTTGAGTGGTGAATTGAGGCCGTTTACGTTAATGGTTATAACTGATATGTGTTGGCTTATCATTGTCATGTTATTTACTTACTGTTGGTTTCCTACTTTCTCTACCTGTTTAATTGCTTTCTCTGCCAATGGGTTCCTTTGTATTGTGGTTCTTGAAATTGTGGTCATTTTTTTCTCTGTCTACAATATCTTTCAGTACTCTTTGTAAGGATGGTTTGCACTCATGAAGTTCTTCAGCTGCTCATTGTTATGGAAATATTTTATTTCTCCATTAAAGTTGAAGGATAGTTTTGCAGGATACATGAGTCTTGGTTGGAAGCTGTTTCGTCTTAGGATCTGTAGTACTTTGCTCCAAGCTCTTCTCAGTTAGATGGTTTTTGTTGCAAAGTCTGCTGTGATTCTGGTGAACTTTCCTTCATAGGTGATCTGTTTCTTTTCTCTAGCAGCTTTCAATAATCAATGTTTCTGCTGGCTATCTGGGATCTTGATTATTACATGTCTGGGTGTAGTTTTATTTTGGTTATGACTTCTTGTTGTTCTATATTCCTCATTTACCTGCACATCAGATTCTCTTTCCTTGCTTGGGAAATTTTCTGCTATTATTTCTGCAAATATTCTTTTCATGTTTTTTGTGTTGTCTCCTGCTGTTTCATTGACTCCTATTTGTGTTACATTATTTCTCTTTGCCTCATCTTGCAGCTGATGAATAGATCTTTCATGGTTCCCTTCATGGTTGCTAGCTGCCATGCTGTCTTCAAGATCTGAAATTCTATCTTCAGCTTCATTCAAATGATTTTGCCAGCTTTCAATGGAGGTTTTGCTTTCCTAGAAATCTCTTTGAATGTGTTTTGTTCTTTGTAGTTCATTCCTATATTGTTCATTTAACATTTCCATGAGTTGCATATACTCATCTTTTTTTAAATATATTTCTTCTCTAGATGTGCTGAGCAATTCTGTCATTAGCATTATCATTTCATTTTTACCTGAAAGATTATTTCTGATCTGATGTCTTTTATGGCCTGAGGGAGTTGTTTCTTTACTTCCATTGCAATTATTTCTGCAATTTCAGGTGTGTTTTTAACAAGTTCTTCTATGTCTATATCTCCTGGATTTGTTCTGAGTGAGATGGAGTTCTGAGATTGAGTTTTAGTGACTCGTCTTGTCATGTTTGATTCTAGAGGGAGAACACTCAGTCTCCCTCTTGTCTGGAAATTGAGCAAAGGTTGCTAGTGCCCCTAGTTTTCCTGGTGGTTAGGCTTGCCCCTCAGCGTACACTGAGATCCACTGTTTAGGCTGGAGTCTTCTGGCAAATGGTAAGGTGTACCTAGTTCTCCCAGGTTTCAGACAAGTACTGTGATTTCAGCCCGTGGTAGACCATCTGATCCAGTGTCGCCTCAAAGCCCAGAGCACGCATATGACCCAGAAGCAGGCTACACTGGTGGCACAATTGCAGACCAGTTGTCCTGTTTCCCAGGCAGTTCAGGGCTCAGGCAGAGCCCAGATATCAATCACAGGGTCAACAGTTGGTGGACCACCTGATTCCAGCTGTCTCCAGACAGCTCAGGACACGCACAGGAGCCAGACGCAGGCTGCACTGGTGGTGATCATGGACCACCTGTTTCTGTGACGTCCAGGAGGTCAGGGTGCAAGTAAAGCCTAGAGGTGAACCACAGTGCCAGTAGCTCATGGACTGCCTGCTCTAGTACCTCAGGTGGCACAGGGTGTGTGCAGGGGAGTCACAAACACGAACCCTGGCGTTAGCAGTTCATGGGCCTTCTCAGTTGGAATCTCAGTACGCAAGAGTGACCAAATAAAAATCATTAACTGTTTCTTTTCAATAAAGCAATATAAGGCAGTAGTAAAACTATGTTAGCTATCCTGTATATACATATATACATAATTTTCCCTTCTTTCTTTTCTACTTTCCCTCATCCCAGTAGCTCTCTACTTTTGAGCAGCTTCCTTTCATTTCACAATGACTATCATACCTCCTAATTTTTATTCACTCTTTCAGGTTCTTACACTAGTGAGACAATACATTGCTTACCCGTGGAGGTCTGATTTATTTCACTTATGAGTGTGGGGAGTCGTCCTCGGAGGATTATCTCCCAAACAAAAAATATATAGCCAAGTTTTCATCGCATTTCCTCTCATCACATTTCTTTTCTAACAGAGATTCATCAAGTCCTTCTTGAAAGAATCCCATAGAAGTCATGTTTATTCTTTTCTCATCCGAGATGTTTAGATCTTGTCGAACACATTTGAAGTTCATCTCCTTCATACTCTTCATTTGTTCACTAGCCATTCATGATTTGTTTTAGAGTGCCATGATGTTTTGAGTTCATGCAAAGGAATTGATTAAGAAACTTTTCACAATCTTTGGACATATATGAAAGAATTTGACATCTCCCTGTGATGATGCTGGCCAGCATTTCTTTCACATTTTGTTCATTAAAGGAGAGGGATGCACTGGCTAGAGCGTACAACACCATGCCAAGACTCCACACATCACTTTCTTGACCTTGGTACTTCTTGCCCAGGATGATCTCTGGGGCTGCATGTGCAGGGTGGCCACCAGGAGTTTCTAGTTTCTAGACTAAAGTAAATTCTGTGCTGAATCCAAAATCTGCTAGTTTGGTGTTCATGTATCTGTCCAGCAGTATGTTCTGTGCCTTCATGTCTCTGTGTACTATTCCCTTAGAGCAGCAGTACTGCACTGCAGACAGGATCTGTCAAAACTTAGCTCTTGCTTCTCTTTCATCCATTCTTCCATGACTCACCACATATTCATACACCTCACCACCTTTTGCATGTTCTGTTAGCAAGTAAAATGCTTTTTCAGTTTCCATAACTTTAAACAGCTACATTACATTGGGATGGTTTAAAAGCTTAAGATTCTAATTTCTTTGAAAAACTCATGGAGTCTTATGGGATTCAGTGGTCTTTTCTTCATCATTTCAATCACAGTTTCAGTGCCTGTGATGGGATGTATGCCCGATCTCAATTTTGCATAGTTCCCCTCTCGTTATGTCTAACAGTCTGCATTGTCCTATGAGATTTTGACTGTGACACTGCTGATATGGAGTAAGGGTGCAGTCTTTCACGTTAGGAACCACCAAGCACCTGTCCAGAGCAGGTCTCTCACCACAAAAGGCAGGGTTAGGCTCCTTCATTTCATCTGAATCTGTACTGCCAGGACAGGGGATGGCAGAGGTTTTCTCATGTTTGGGAATATCTGGTTGGTCGGGATTACTTGGGTTCCCAAATACGGAACTGCTTGCAACGATTTTCTTGCCCTTGAAAGCTGCTCTTAAAAATTTCTGGGATGGAATTTTATCTTCATTGAGGTCCCTCTATGTAGTGCTGCTCTGACACTTCTTTGGGTGGAAAACAGCTGAAGGAATAGGTGGTCCAGCATCATCAGCGTGCAGTGTCTGAGGGATGCTGCAAGGCAAGCTTCTGTGCACTTTTTGGTCAGGAACCTGACCAGTGCTTTTGCTGAGGTCACTGCCTGCCACACCTGAGCAAGAGAAAGGTGCCTGATAGCACTGGAGGGAGAGGAGTCCAGCTCAGAAGATTTTTCTCCAGGAAAAATGAGATGACCCAGCTTTCATCATATTTCCTGTCTGAAAGAGGCCCATGATGTTCTTTTATCTGAGAATCCCGTCCTGGTCATGCTACTTATTATTGTTGGGCCTAGAATATTTAGCTCTTGTTCAATGAATGGTTGTTCATCTCCCTCATAAGCTGCATTGATCCCCTTGTCTTTCGTGATCTCATCTAGCCAGTCAAATTGCTTTGGTTGGATGTTTGTCACCTCATCCATCGATATTTGCTCAGTGTTCAGGTCTCTGCAGGCTGTGCCCTTGTCGTGGCAGTACTGCACTGCAGACAGGATCTGTGAAAACTTAGCTCTTGCTTCTCTTTTGTCCATTTTTCCAATAATGACCAAATAGTCATACGTTTTTACCACCTCTTGCATTTCCATTACCAAATACAAAGTTTTCTCAGTCTCAATGACTTCAAGCAGTTGTACTATATTTGAGTGGTTTAACATCTTCATTATTTTTATCTCCCTGTGTGGTTTCTGGAGTCTTAACTGTGCTCATCGAAGTTTTGCCAATAATTCTTATGACAACCTCAGTATCCATGATGACATGTCTGGCTAATTTATCTTCTGCATAGTTTCTCTTGCAGAGTTTTCAACACTCTGTATTTTCCTATTTGAATTTATTCCACCACTGAGGAAGCCATAGGTTTTGTAAGCTCTCCAGTGTGTCCTGTTCCAGAGGTGTCTTCTTGTAGCCTGTCTCCCCATGAGGGGTGGAACATATTTGTTAGTTTCTTGATCATTAACTTCGATGTCTAATTGGTAGTCTTCTTTGGATGTTTTAAGAGAATAAAGACAAGTTTCTCAATCTATCAAAATAACTGTCTAATAAATAATAAATGTAATAGTCTAATAAATATAATAAACACAAATTAATAAATAATAAACACAATAAACTAACAAATATAATAAATCTATAGATATAATAAGCACAATAAAGTACTAATACACATAGTAAGTTAAAATGTAATAAATATAATAAACTAATAAATATAATAAATAATAGAAAAGTAATAGATACATCTTGTTATAACTGCCAGGACTAGGACGGGGAAAGGTAAGGAGGAGGGGGCGGGGAGGGGAGAGGGGAGGTGGAGAGGGGAAACAGAAGGAAGGGGAGGTACAAGAAGACAAGGAAGAGTTGAAAGTAGAAGGGGGAAGGTAGGTTCAAAAATAAGTACCAAATCCTCCTATAGGAAAAAATACTTTCCCAGTTCAAATTATCCATCTGGAAAAGTCAAAGATTGAAGGCGAGTGAGCAGCCTCTTTATTTCTAGGATACTCATTCAGAATCTACCATTGTGAATGCCCTCCTGGTCCTCAGGGTACTGACAGCGTAAAGAGATGGGGGAGGAGCAGAAGGGGGGATGGCGAAAGACTGAGGGAGGGATGGGGTGGAAAAGAAGAGTTGTGTTGTATACATGTCCCAACTCTCTATGATGACTGTAACCATTCTGTACTGCTAACACGTAGCAATAAAAACAATTTTTTTTAAAAAAAGAATGGTTATATAAAATCCTAGGATCGATACCTTTGGATGAAGTTTACACAATTTTCCTATTAAATTGATATCAGAATTTTTGACACTTGAGGATATAATAGTGCGTAAGCCAGACTTCTTGGGTTGCAAGTAACACGAAGAACTCAGGCTAATTTAATCGTAGAAAGGAATTTATTGTCACAGAGTGCTCCCTTCAAAATCAAAGAAGGACCTGTAAAAATAAAAGGCCCTTGGGTAGCACCAGGGCTCCTCACAGCAGCAACTAAACTAATTACCGTTTAGGGCTCGTCTGCTAAGAAGAGAGATAAACGTGAGGAATTTGGGGGAAAATGGATGTATCTTGAGACTATAAAATTAAGTGAATTAAATCAGACATTTAAACGTGAACATCACATGTTTTCCCTTAGGTGAAAAAATATATTTAAAAGCATGAAATAAAAATAGGGAAAAAGAGAGGGGAAATTTATTGCCTTCTTAGCATGTTTCTGCTGTCAGCTTCTAGTCTCACTCCAACCTGTTATAAGAGCTCACTGGGCGGGATCCCCATTTCTTTGGAATATTAAGGTCGTATTTTGGCTAAGAATATGGTCTACTTGGAATAAAAATGAATTCCCAGAATTCGGAAAATCTGTGAATACAGAGAGCAGCTCAGTAGTTGCCTAGATTTAGGGTGGGAGGGGTTGGGAGTCTGTAGATTGTGGGTAGATTGCCTTGTTTTGGGATAACATAAATGATCTAAATTTGATCATTGTCATGGTGACAGAGCTCTCTCAATATGCTAACCGTGCTGAAGTTTGTGAATTTTATGCTGTGCAAATTTTAGTTCAGTAAATCAATTTTTTTTTTTAAAGAAACAGGGGGGAAAGCAGGAGAAAAAGTGGAAGCAACGTCCATTGGGAGATGTCACGCAAGCCAAGAGGAGAAGGGTGGGAAGAAAAGAAAAGCTGGCTTAGTGACATCAGATGCTTCTAGTGAAGAAAAGCAAATTGGATGAGACCCTCAGGAGGTTTTTGGTGAGTCCTGGATAGAATTTAAATTTCAGTGGTCAGAGGAGGATGGAGCAAAAGGTTATAGAGACACACTGGCAAAACAAACAAACAAACAAACAAACAAACAAAAAGTAATTCAGACTCGTACTCTGAGCATGACACAGGCAGAGAGAATTCTTTTGGAATAAAGTGGCACCCATTTGTCACAAGTTTCAGGTAAAATCAGGAAAGATGGAGAGACTTAGTGATGAGAGAGATCAGGAATCACTAGTGGAGTAGGAGACAGAGAAAGGCTGTTGTTTGAGGAACAGAGAGGTCAGGAGGGGTCCATGGAATGCGTGAGGAGAGCATTGAGATTCAGAGTGACTGAATGTGAACGGTCTTGTACGTCTATCCTTGAGATTTCCAGCTTTGATCTTCTCAGTAGGTTGAGTGTAAAGCTATCTGCTGAGAATAATGGAAGTTCTGAGTTCTAAGAAAAATGGAAAATATTTGAAACAACTGCTGAGTTATGTGCTGCAATAACTGTCTAAATGGTGGAAAATAATGCCATCTTTTCTTCATTTCGGGGACCTACTAGTTTTGTGCCCAAATCATTGATTTACCCATCAATCTATAAGCCAGAGTGGCTAAGGGTCTGCTGACCTCTATTCATTTCTCCACAGAAATGATATCCTATCATTCCCAAGAGTGCCAGTCTAATGGTGCTCCTGCTATGGAAATAATTTCTTTTCTGTCTTGTCACTGAGTCACAGCAGCTTTTGCATTGTGCCTTGATAACATCAAGAACTGCTATCACTGCAAACCCTTGTACCCATGCCACTGAGCATACAGGGCTTGGTGGGCATCAGGCCAGTCTTCACAACTCAGCCACTCAGTCATTTGTTTTCACCCTTCTAACTCTTGTAGTCGCCACAATATTTTGGAAACACATAGCATTTTATAATGTTTTTGTTCTTAGTGTCATGCGTTAATTTTTTTCAGCCATGTGTAGCTTAGTTCTGAGATACAGAGAGTGGGAGAGAAGCAGAGAAATGATAATTCTGTGAATATGCCTCAGGATGCTCTTGCTAGACCTACAGGTAGCACTTGCCTTCCTCACATGGCTCTGTGGCATATCCCTAGCATGTTAGCCATGTTTAAAATGTAAAATGCTGTGGTGATTATCTCAGATTTGATTTCCTACCCCTGGAGAATGAGGCTTAGTGTGTTATTTGTACAATATTTGTAAATCGAAACTGGAACCTCTTTCCCCATCTTGTAATTTAGAAGCAAACAGTTGTATTTATCTAAGAAGGATACCGATGGAATTTTTAAAGTTGAAATGAGAAATTTCAAGCACGAATTAATGAAATTATTGATTTTAGTTTTTGTACTCATACTGCAATCTATTTTAACACATTCTTGATCCCAAAGTAAAAATATGGTATGTAGTCAAGTTAAAATTTATCTTAATAAATTATCCTTTTTATACAGAAGTTACACTAAATCATATATTTATATGATTTATATATTGATAAATGAAACTATTGAAATTACCCTTATTAAACTAATTAGTAGACTATTAAAAATGAAATGTGAATGTAATTATTATAGTAAAATATTTCAGGAATAAAAAAATATAGTTAATAATATAACGGATACCCGTATTCTCATCATCTTGCTTTAGAGTTTACAGGACAGATCTAAAATATGTCTAATTTGAAGTTATTTGAAAAATTCAACCCATGTACGAATAATGAAATAAATTTTAAGATTTCCAAGGAGAGTAGTAAGATTTTATTACAAAAGGAATCGACAAGTAAGACAACTTTGAGAAATGCTGCCCTAGGATGTTCCCTGAAATCAGGAAGTGCTGTTTAGCTGTGGCTGGCATCACCCAGTGTCTTGCAAGACCAGCTCATCAGCTCAACTAAAGACTCATGAGAAGCATAGAGAGTGAGTTTCTAGTACTGTTACAGTTTTTAAGTGCAGAAGAACAAACAGCACAAAAAATTACATCTATCACTCTCTACACGTTGAGTCAGCTGCATAATGTTCAGAGCCAGGAACTGATAAGATGTACACAATACGAAGTCACTATTATAGTGAGGGCCCACTGGGTGCTAGACCCCATAGTAGACACTTCAGTAACTTCAGTGTGATAAATGTATGTAGTCATTCCTTGAAATGAGTTTACCATGGTTGCTGTTTTGCATGTGATAGCACAGGGTTCCCCAAGGATAGTGTCATTAGAAACACCACTCCAATCAACATAAGTCTGTATCCAAAGTCAATGTGGGATATATATTTAGTATCAGTGAGCCTGAGGACTTCAAGGTTTAGAACAAATAGTAGCTACATGATAAAATATCTTGAATGAAAGCATGAGATGTTCACTGTTGGAGATAAGAGTCAATTGCCAAGACAACCAGAAGACTAAAAAATACGTTCTAAGAACATGCTAGGTCCTGATTTCTGGGTAGGCATCTATCCTAACTGATGGTCAAAACCTCAAAATGCGTTTATAACACTATTTCCACATTCATTCCCATTCTTTGCTTTCTTTGTTCTTCTAATGTAGAACACTTCTAATTTTAACATTCATTCAAACCCAATGCAAGGTTCCATGTTTATAGTTACAGTATTTTGGAAAGAGGAAAGATAGGGAAGGAAAGGAAGAAGAGGAGAAGAGCAAGAAAAAAAAGAGCAAGAAGAGAGAAAATGAGAGAACACAGTCTCTGGGTTGTGTTTTGCTGAATAAGGCTATTGAATTGAATATGCACTTCCTGGTATTTTTTGAATGGTAGAACACAGGGGAATCTGGGGAAGACTTTGAATCTGTGAACTTTGATGCACATAGTAGACTTTGCACACTGTTCCAAAAGTTTATGGACCTCAGGTTAAAAAACCTTAGGATAGATCTCCATGGTTCCTTACAGCTCTCTGGATGCAACCTCACTATAAGTGGAGATTGAAACCTCTTTTATTGCTTGTGGTTTTAATTTGATATGGTGGTGGGCAGATAGTTCACTGAGACAGGGTCTCGCTCTATAGCTTGGGTGTTAGTGGAAATTTTACTATTGCAAGCCACCCCAACAACTTGTGGGAAGTAAGAGAGGGCTATCCATGATGAGTAAGTCATTTGTGCACACTGGCACGTTGCAAAAGTAGTGATCTCTTACTCCGCAACCTGCAAGGAAATTTCCCAAAGAGGTTGTCACTCTAGGGAATGTATAGGAGACAGCCTGAGCGGTTGCAGGCGGATGCAAGACTTACTGCTTTTTGATTCCAGCCATACTAGTGAACTATGGAGAACACACCTGATTAAAAACCAACTTGCAGAGAAATTTCAATGGGTTAAAACCCACCATTTGAAGGAAGAAGGTGAGAGAGAGTGAGGTCAGGGCTGAGAGGAGGCTTGTCTTTGAGAACTTGGTTTGACAGTTGGCAGGGAGCTCCCTGTTGCAGAGGGTCACAACAACCAAGTTTTGCTTCACACTGAAGAGTCATGGCCAAGGTTTGTCAAAACAAAACCACACACACCAAACACCCTAGTGCCAAATGGAAAGGAGCTCTGGCCTGCTGCAAATGAAATCACCAGAAATTCCTTTGGAGTAGGAGCTACACCCCTTGAGCTCTAGGTTAGTCTAAAATCTTCAGCCGGCCTTTCAAAGTTTTCCCTGGTTTCGCTCTGTGTCCTTTTCTAATTTCAAATCACAATATCACAAAAGGCTTGATGGGTGTGGCCTTTCCTCATGCAGACATCAAGTGTGCTTCCTGCACCCATCTAAGCTCCCTGCACAGGTGGAAGACCTGGTTTTCCTTGATGTCTAGCTCAATTCCAGGCTTTCCCTCTTACGAACAGCCTTTTCCACTGCTCTGTTCAAGGACATATCACGGGGTGAAACATTTCTAGTATCACCCTTCTCAGTGACAGTGCAAAGTTAAGACATTTACATCAAATACACCTGGGTTCTTTTCCCAGCTCTATAGTTAAAAAAATGATGTTCAAGGTACTAATCTTCCCCAAGCCTTCTCTTTACCCTTTGTACATGGAAATTATTCCAGAATAGGAAGTTAATTTTTTAAAATATCAGGAGAAAAGCATTTAGAATCATACCTGTTGCTATGTAAAAGTTTGCTGCTATGTTTTTTTTTTTTTCTCACTGTGCTGTGATCTTATTTGACAGTACATTCTCAGGAACTCTGAGTTCCACTTGGGGGCGCTAATTAACTTTTTTGTCAAATTAACATATGTGGTGAGTGGGTTCACAGCAGGAAGCCATAAAAATCACTCCAAGTGGTTCAAATGAGTTAGGTGTCTGTGCCACCCCTTGACACACTGGGTTTGGTTCAAGCTCATTTGTGAAGACTTCTAGGCAGAATTTTTGAGGGAATGACATCCTTCGGAAGAAGATACCTGGTTGGTCCTAGAATGAACAACTCTTTCCCAGGCACAAGTAGTCAGAAATATAGGATTAACAAATCCAAAGTAGCCTTCTGCTCCATTCAATTTTTTTTTTACCTTTACTGAATAGAAAAAAAAATTTAATTAGGATCTGCAGTAGTGAGCCTCACACTATTGGTTTTGGATCTCTTTAAAGTCTTAAAAAATACATGAGAACATCTAAGAGCTAAGTTTCTTTGGGTTATATTGAGCTATATTGCTCTGTATCAAAAGTTGTAACAAAAAGTTGTAAAATATGTATTTATCTTGAAAATAGCAGTAGCCATGCATGGTCCAGCATGCCTGTTATCTCAGCACTCAGAAGGTTGAGACAGAAAGATCTCTGCAAGTTTGAAGCCAGCCTATACTGGAAAGAAAGACCCTATCTCCAAAAATAAACAAACCAAAAATAAAACTAGCAGTAGGTAGACCATATATTAATATAAAATAATATATATAGTGAAAAATAGCTACTTCATAAATCAAACCAAGAATTTAGTGAGAAGAGTGCTTTTGTTTGCTTTGCAAATCTGTTAAAATTTCTGGTTTTATAGAACACAAGTATATTTCTATAACTGGCTTTGTATTCAATTAGTTGTGATAATTTGATTAAAATATATGAACATAAGTGGCCTTCTACACTTAACTGGAAAATAAGAGACTCAAAGATTATTGCAAGCTTGGTGTGATGATATATGATTATTATCTCAGCACTCTGAGAGGATTAGGCAACAAGATTGCATTTCAGAGTTCAGCTTGGATAATGTAGGCATTTAGTGAGATCCTACCTCAAAAGAAATATAGATGGACCAGGGATACAGTCCAGTGTAAAGGCCTCAGGCAGCTTTATTATGCTAACAGGCTGGGGACCCTGAGGTTCAAATCACCAGCCTAATTTTCAAGTTACCTAACCCTTCTGTAGGTTTTCAGAAGGAAATACAAAAAGGCAGATAACATAACATTCTATAGTTGAATACACATATCTTTGTCACTAATTGCTAGGCAGAATTTACTCTTATAGGAACTAATAACGTTACTATCGTATAACATGAGGAAGAATCAATCATCATCTGAGATGGAGCAAAGGTGTTCTTGAGGTGATAACTCTCTGAGACTTGAAACTAAGCAAAACACCACTGCCTGGCTAGGTTGCACTTACGTTGCAGCTGGCTCGAGGAGCATCAGGCCTCACTAAGTTTTGTAGCTGTCTAATTAAGAGAACCAACTGTGCTTCCCAGTTGCATCCTTGAACAGTGTGAGAAATGTAGTGTTAGAAATATAGGATTAAAATTTTCAGTGCATTTAAAATAGGCTTTACTAGCTCACTATGCAAAGAACAATCACTTAAGTGCTTTATCTTGGCAAAACTATCATGCTACAATCTGCAACAGAGTTTTTTTTATATGTACTTCCATTTTACTAAACAGAATAATAAAACAATGTGCAATCAAGTGTTGAGATTTAGTTAAATACTTTTTAGTGCTTCATAAAATCATTCTTAAACATAATGGGCACTTCGCTTTAGCTATGGGCCATAGCAATGAAGAACAAATGACTAGCACACTGTTGAAGGTATTCAGTGGATGTGAGGAACAGAAGCTGAGGAAAGCAGTTTATTGAAAACAAGAGAAAATTTTTCCTAAGAGAATGGGCCCAGAGCAGGTCATCTTATCTGTCTTTCTTGAATTTCTTCTGAAGAGTATAACAGCTGTTTCTTTAGGGCAAGCTTATTTTGAGTGTCTTGGACAAGGCACTGTTACAGAGCCTGTGTCATCTGACATTTCCTTTAAATCTGATCTCTTTTAGAAAGGGCCAAAGAGCTGGAAACCAGAATATCCACATATCCCTAAGACAAGTTCATTAAAACTTTTAAACAAATTTCAGAAGAATGAGTAGTTCAGCTCTTAAGCTCTTTTTCAATCAAAATATTGAAAATAACTTCCTTACAACATTTAACTTGCTGATTTAAGTAATAAAGTTTCTTCTTGTCTCCTTACAGTTTTTTAACTTTGTTAACAGGTACTTTATCCCATAACAGTGATAAAGCTGATGATGTTATCACAGGGCTGAGCCCAACACCAAAGGTCAGAACAGAAAGAACAAAGACCCCAGGTGATGGCTTCTGTTGGCAATATTTTTAGCTTTCAGTCTTTGGGAGCTCACTGTCGATATACATGGGATTCAAGTTCAAGGGTTTTAACAGTACACAGAAAATGTCCTTTGAGTTAGATCTTCCAAAGGAATTCAAAAGGG
Source organism: Dinomys branickii (assembly GCA_004027595.1). Lineage (NCBI taxonomy): Eukaryota > Metazoa > Chordata > Mammalia > Rodentia > Dinomyidae > Dinomys > Dinomys branickii. The sequence goes on along the minus strand of PVLD010022022.1, from coordinate 14,073 downwards.
TAACTTGCTTCTACAAGATTGGTACTGGGCAGATTCCATAGTTGTGCTTACCTTGAAAATTGGAAATATTGAAGAAGACACATTCAGATGAAATGGTGAGTGAGTAATATAGATGAATTCATCCTGACACATGCTGGGTTCTGTATCATCGGCTTAATTTCTCTCAGTCTTCATCTCTTTGTTAAAAGACATTACTTCCAGTGCAGGATTGCTGTAAGCATAAGTAAGAAAATACATGTGCAATTCAATTTTCTAAAAGATATCCAGCCTTCTATGTTAACCCTCTAATATATATATATATATATATATATATATATATATAAACAATATCAGCTAGTTTCTTTTAGTTCCTTGAAAAGAAACATTTGTGCTAATGTTGTTTGTATACCATGCCTATGTCTTTTACTTTGAATAATTACTATGAAGATAACAGTATGCAAAGTATTAATTATTGTTAATTTCCTATTAGCCTGTTTTGGACCTCCATTTTATTTTTATTTCTATTTATTTCTATTTAAAATAAAAATAATATCTGAGGACGTTCACATCTGGGAATATAGAGTAGATTAAATATTTCTTCCATTAAATACAACTAAAAACCCTGGACCTTATGTATAAAACGAATATGAAAAGGCTCTGAAAAGTATAGAAAAGAAGGCAGACCTAGGAATCTGAGGAATCAAAGGAAGACATGGTAAGTTCTTTGTATTTTCTTTTTACCTTTTATATTTCAGATTTAGAGCTGGAGAAAATACAACAGCAGAATACCAATAAAAAGAACAGACAATAACAAAATCATGGTTCTTATGGACAGAGCACCAGGAAAGGACCACTAAAGCAAGACAAAAACTGCTAAGTAAGAACAGTTACACTATAGCAAAACACCACGAGGCTTTGGGGGGCCATGTAGATCCAAACCATAACAGTTGATAGTGGACTATTTACCTTACTCAGAGCATTATTTTGACACTTTCTCATATTTTTTTTAAATGCAGTCATCCAGTGAACAAAAATCCAGTTATTTAAGCCATCATTATTTAGCAAATGTGAATCTGTTGCACAGAGATGTTAAGTAACTTGTCCAAATATTGTAATGAGGAAGTTTGGGGCAGATTCACACACAAATCTTTTGAATCTCCATCCATTTTTTTACATAAAAAATTTAGAAATTGCTGACCTCATCACCCTTTGCTCAGCAGGATACTCACACAGACATTTCTACTCAGTGTTCCGAGGTTAGAACTTTGTTACGGATGCCACACATTAAAAGGTACTTTGGAATTATCACAGGGTTGACAATGCAGTGAATTACTATGGTCCTTGAAATTTTTCAAATAAACAAAGGGGAAATTTGGATAAAAACTCCATGGACAATTACCATTAAAGATATGGGAATAAAGAGAAAAAGAACCCAAACAATAAATTTCCCTTAAGAGATCCAAACAAATGAGAAATGGTGGCTGTATAGTCCCTAAAGATAAGAGAAAACCTGAGTGAAATATTAAGTCCCCAAAGAAATAAACATAGATCATGATTTAAGGAGTAAACACAATTCCTTCATTTCCTTTTTATATCAAGGTCTGCTCTCCAGGAAGGGACTGAGCAAGTGTCTTCCTTGCTTATAGCCAAGTGCATTATGTCATTAAATTCCTGTTAAATTTTCTGGTGTCTCACGCAGTAGAAAATGTGATAAGAAAGGCTGTTTATTTTCTTCAAAGCTGCTGTTTTGAAGGAGAAATAATTATCATTATAAATCACTGCCATTCTTTCAGAAAGATTTCCAGGAGATATGAAAGATTAAGCCTGTGCTGCATGCTCTTGAACTGAAGGAAACAAAGCCTGAGAGCCTGGTGCTGTCCTCATGCTACAGGGGTAAAACTCAGTAAGGAGAGACTAAAACCTTCTCTCTTGAGGAGGTAAGTTTGAAATCTGTTGGTATTGGTGCCTTCCATTTTTAACACCTCACTCGGCACTTATTAGCACTTATCCTTACATATATGATGTGTACAGTTAATGTGTTGCTATAAAGATTATAAAATTATCTGAACAAAGAAGATAATGAACACAACCACTGTCTCTACAGAGTTACCTATTTGTGTGCGTACTGTGTATGCATATACACATAGTAACAGGAGAATTAAGATCTTTTCATCTGATTGTAATTATACAACACAGTATTGTTAGATATTGTAAACACGTTGTAAAATAGATGTCCAAAGCTTAATTGTCTTGTATAAGTGAGTAGTTTTAGTTTTTGGCTAGTGTCACCTGATTTTTCTTTCCCTTGACAATGACAACTAACATCCTACTCTCTGTTTATGTAAATATAACTATTTTACATTTCTACACTTAGGTGAGATTCAGAATTTTTCCTCTTTGTCTTGCTTTTTATGCTTAGCACAATAATATCACATTTTGAGATAAGTCCAGGGCTCTAAGATACATTATTTTTTATACATTATCCGCAATCTCAGACTCAAATGAAACTAGTAGAAGAACATCTCTGAGGGAAGCAAATAGTGTTCAGAGGATTCGTGGACAGAGGATGCAGTTTTGTTTATAAGGAAGTTCTTTATCCATAGCCATATCTCTCCTTCTTCGAATTGTTTAAGTTTTCCTAAGCCCAGGGGAGTAACAGAACAATTTCTGGAGTCTGGCTCCTTTGTTCTAGCTTAGAAATGGCTCACGACCCTAACACTGCTGGAGTCGAATCTGCTTTGGAAGTCAACACAAAGATGAAAGGCATCTGCCTCCATTTTTTTGGTAAAGTAAGGGGCCAGGCAAGGAAAGAAACGAGAAGAGGAGAGAAAGACAATTACACAATTGACCTAGCATTTTTCTGCTTCTTGCTTGATTTCGGTAGCAGTCATGTTTACTGTAGCAGCTCTGGCCTCAGGTCATTGGTTAAATTGGTAATGTTGTTTACCATAATTAGGTACCTGGGCTCTAAGAAGAAGTGTCACTCAATATCATGGCAACATTAAAGCCGAGTCCTTTGGATGTAGGTTTGTTATTTTCAGATATTCCTCACATATTGTTGTACCAGTTAGGTGGTCTCTGATGTAACCTTTTTCCTCTTTTCACAGATTACCTTAGAGAAAAATGGCTCCTGAAAATGGCTCTTTTGTGAACGAATTTATTCTGATGGGATTGACAGATAATCCTGATATCCAGATACCCCTGTTCTTCCTGTTTCTAGCAATGTACATGGTAACTGTGTTGGGAAATTCGGGTTTGATAATTCTAATCGGGCTGACTTCACATCTGCACACTCCCATGTACTTTTTTCTCTTCAACTTATCCTTTATTGATCTCTGTTATTCTTCTGTGTTTACACCCAAAATGTTGATGAACTTCCTATCAAAAAAGAATGTTATCTCTTACAGAGGGTGTATGGCCCAGTTGTACTTTTTCAGTTTCTTTATCATTTCTGAATGTTACATGCTGACCTCGATGGCCTATGATCGCTATGTGGCCATCTGTAACCCACTTCTATATAACACTGCCATGTCCCCTAAAGTGTGCTGCAGCCTAACGCTTGGTTCATACCTGATGGCATTTTCTGGTGCCATGGCCCACACGGGCTGCATGCTGAGAGTGACCTTCTGTGATGCAAACGCCATCAACCACTACTTCTGTGACATTTTCCCTCTGCTTGAGCTCTCCTGCACCAGCACCTATGTCAATGAGTTAGAGGTTTTCACTGTGGTGGGGATCAACATCATCGTGCCCAGCATCACCATCTTCATCTCCTATGGTTTCATCCTCTCCAGCATCCTCCAGCTAAGGTCCACTGGGGGCAGGTCCAAAGCCTTTAGCACCTGCAGTTCCCATGTCATAGCAGTTTCTCTGTTCTTTGGATCAGGTGCATTTATGTATCTCAAGCCATCGTCTACTGGATCTATGGATGAGGGAAAAATCTCTTCTGTTTTCTATACTATTGTGGTTCCTATGATAAACCCTTTAATCTACAGTTTAAGGAACAAAGATGTTAAAGCTGCCCTGAGGAGAACCTTGAGCAGGGGAAAGTTTTGATCGAATTCAGCACATCTCTGGCTTTGTGAAGAGATTGTGTTTACTTAAAATATCTTTAGTGGCAGCTTTCTTATATTTCTTTCTTATCCAAAGGAAGAAACTATGAACTATGTTTTATTTTTCAATTTTCTACAGTAGATTTTATTTTTCTTTCCATTCCACAATTTCTCCTTTACCATCTTTCTTCTTTACAAATTGCATTGAAAGAATGCTCTTCTTCCTTTTCTTTTTCATTGTCATAATGATCTTTTTCTCAAAAATAACAAATGTTTCTGCATATAAATAAATAAAATCCACGTAGGTGTACATTATCACTGGACAGGGCCATTCTTATTGGCAACTGGTAACAAAGCATGAACAAGATAATCTGCCTCTGTTCTCTGCTTCCCATCCTCCACAGGGCGAAAATGTGTGTCTTCCAAATGGTGACTTTTCACAGATGGAGACAGCTCTGCATAATCTATCCAGTGCAACCCATGCTACAGCTCTAAGCAGTATAAAACTTTCATTCAGAGACTGTGCATATTCTATCTATTCTGTATAGTTTAGATAACAAATGCTACACCTGTCTTCTCTCTTCCCTCTCTTGCACTTGAGTCTTCCATATGAACTTTAGGAGAGCCATGTCCATTAACTGGGAATGAGGCAGCACATGTGCTGTGGTCACGAACTTATGAGTCTCATTACTATATTACCTCTTACATTAAAATAAGAATACATTAAAGCACTAGTTCACAAGCCAGATTTTCAAACAGAATATTTTTTAGTCCAGCACATTAAATTTACACCTGAAGACCCAGCCTCACAGCAGTTCCAGTCCAGCCCCAAGCTCTCTGAGAAGCAAAGGGAAGGAGAGACTTACGCTCATGTCAGGAAATAGTTATATATCGAAAATGTAAAGTGGAAAATACATGGTCCGTAATTCATCATGAAGGTGATATTTAAGTAGACATCTGGAGAAATATCTTTGGGGCAGATATTGTGGTAACTTGCACGTCTGACAAAGAATACAGGATGTTTCCATGATTGAAAGCAGCGAGGGAGTGAGCTCGGCTTAGATGGAGAAGGGGCTGTAGCTCTGCCAACACGGGGCAAGATCCTGCAGGCTATAGAGACACTTGAGTGTTTTCTCTAAGTGAAACAGAGTACAGGAGATTAAAAACAAACTTTGCCATTTTAAAAACATGAGCCTGGCTCTCTAGCTTTGCTAATAAACTATAAGGGGGTGTGGATGAAGCCAGAATTTAGTTCTGAAGGCTTTGTAGTAACGCCAGGTTATTGTACCAGATTACACAGATCAGTGGATTGAGTGTAAAAGAAAAATAAAATATAAATATTAATGACAGCCACAAGATTCATATCCAGTATATTCTTTTATGGAACAAAAAGAAAGAGAGAGAGAACAAGTCTGTAGAAATGGGGAAAGGACATGGAGAAGCAAGTTATAGAAAAACAATGAAATATGTTTATAAATGTATGAAAAGATCCCTCAGTTCTGCAGTAGACAGGGAAATGCAATTTACAGTAACAGGTGTGTGTCACTATCAGACTGTTACACTTACACATCACCACTGCTGTTACTGGAGGAAGTGCTGGGAGAGAGAAAGATAATTTCATGCACTGCTTGTGGTGATGTGCTCATAGGTTTTGCAAAGACCATCTGACATTAAATGAAAGGTGGCATTCTGGAAATTTATTTTATTCAAACAAATTATTATATCAAGAAGTAATCACAGTAATGATAATTTTAGCATTGTTTTTAGTGATTAAAACCTGGAAAATAATGACTCCATTAAAACTAGGGAAATAGTGACTCCATTAATAGTGAAATGCTTGGGTATAATATGATATATCCACAAACTAAGATATGGGAGCTATTTCAATACAGGGTTCTAAGTAATAGCAAGAGATTAAAAATGTGTAACTTGTGCATCAAGTGTGATACCTCAATCAATGTATTTGATTATATGAGAAACTAGAAAAATATGGACATGTGCATGCAAGGATGCACACAGGGATCCTTGGGAGAGATGGATTTGCACAAAGCTGGTAAGAAAAGAGTGGCACTAAGAAAAAAGGTAAAAGCAAGTGATTTGTGATCAACCTGATAAAGCCATGTACATTGTATAATCATAGGTGATAAAACGTGAACTTGCATGTGTGTGAGGATATGTACATAGCTGTAATATTTTTAACAGATATTTTATATGCCACCACCTATGTTAACAACTCTATTTACAAGTCAAAGAAGCACATGGAAAAAGAGGAACATGGACAGTTTTCTATTTCATCTGCCCTGGGGAATGAACAAATCCGGAGGTGAAATTTGAATACAGTCTCAGCTCTAAAAATACCGATGTAAAAACATCTTCATTGATATATGAACAATTTTTTCAAATCTGTTTTGCCTAAAGGATTTTAATTATGGGGAGATTTCTGAGAAAGCTTTATAATTAAATCCCAGAGAACTTGATGCTTAGGAAAAAATAATCTACAAAATGCTACTTGTCATTAACTGAAAGAAAAAAGTGCTTTGTTTGGGGGTTTTGTTTTCAAAATTTAATTATCACAGCTGGGAAACACCTAATTAAAAATCGTGATCTTTAACTCCCAGAGCTACTCAAAGACTGACTTATAAATGTCCTGAGCTGCTCCTCACACAAAGAGGAGGGGGCTTCAGTTCACAGCTATTCCATCTGACAACGGCAGAGCTATTTCTCTTTGGAGAACAATAACAGAGAGACCCCAAGAACACCTCTGAAGCCTCTAGGGTATAAGGGGGGTGAGCACTGAGTCATCATGCTTTTACATCCTGTGACCTTTCCTGCTTTCCTCAGCTCTAACCCTGAGGTGCAGGTGTGTGGGAGGAAAGTAGAGGGAGGAAGTACAGCTGAGATGACAGACTTCACAGTGCCTCCAATCTTTCTTCCCCCTAGCAAGTTTCCTATGCAGGATGCACAGGTTCCGAGGCTCATTTTATGGCCTTCTTGCCATGCATGCTTGGGGGTCAAAAAACATCAGCATGTGTCCCGTTATGTTTGCAGTGGACATAGTGCTTGTGGCACCCAGTTTCCAATGCAGAGAAGACAGAGTGTAGCGAGTACAGATTAACAAGGAGGAAATATTAGCCACAAATTGAAGCAGAGCAAAGAAATCTCTGTACTGCCTCCCCTCTTTACACATTTCTCTGATGTGGCTGGCTTTCCTTGTACAGGTAGAGCCCAATCCAGCTTTCTAGAAAATAAACTAAACCTTTGTGGAGTCTCTGGACTTCTTGGATCCAGAAGGGAATGGAATAGGCACTGCATGGTAAATTTGGATCCTGCCTGAAATATAACTCCAGTCTCTTGTGTTTCAGATGCTGCTCAAAGAGAATGGACATTGGAAACAGTTCCTTTGTCACTGAGTTTATTCTGGGGTTTAATGGAGTACCCAGGGACAAAGCTGCCTCTCTTCTTTCTCTTCCTAGGAATCTACATTGTCACTGTGTCAGGAAACCTGGGCTTACTCACTCTGATCAGATTGAGTTCTCATCTTCACACTCCCATGTATTACTTCCTCTTCAATTTATCATTTATTGATCTCTGCTACTCTTCTGCTATTACCCCAAAACTGTTGGTAAACTTCGTGTCAAAGATAAATACCATTTCCTATGCAGGATGCATGACTCAACTCTTTTTCTACTGCTTCCTTGTCAGTGCAGAATGCTATGTGTTGACAGTCATGGCCTATGATCGCTATGTGGCCATCTGCAAGCCCCTGCTGTACACAGTGACCATGTCACCTCAGGTCTGCTCCCTGCTGGCTGTGATTGTGTATGTGGGAGCATTGGCTGGTGCCTGGGCCCACACAGGATGCATGCTGAGGCTGACTTTCTGTCAGGCCAACACCATCAACCACTACATGTGTGACATCCTTCCCCTGCTGGAGCTATCTTGCACCAGCACTCAGGCCAATGAGCTGGTGGTGTTCGTTGTCGTAGGCTTTGACGTGGGTGTGCCCAGCCTCGCCATCATTGTCTCTTACACATTCATCCTCGTTAAGATCCTTCGAATCCATTCCACTGAAGGAAGGTTTAAAGCCTTTAGCACTTGTAGTTCACATATAATTGTTGTTTCTATTTTCTTCGGGTCAGGGGCATTCATGTACCTTCGTCCTTCTACTGTCTTGTCTATGGACCAGGGGAAAGTGTCCACTGTGTTCTATACCATTGTGGTACCCATGCTCGACCCGCTAATCTATAACTTCAGGAATAAGGAGGTTAAGGTTGCCTTGAGAAAAACTTTTAGTAGGAAAACATCTTCCATCTGAGAGCAGTATTATTTGTTATACAAGAATACAGGTTTGCTTTTAAATAGTCTCTCCTCCCACGTACCAGTACAGAATTTTCTCATAAGAAAAGAAATGAGCAATAACAAGGCAATGGGTCTTGGGTTCAGAAAGCTGGATGGAAACCCCTGAAAAATGAAGACATCTCATGATTTAATAAGATTAAGGCATAAAATAAGTTAATGCAAACTGAAGTGTGTAGCCCACGACTGAGGGCTTATTGCAAAATTTATTACCTCAATCTTTCCTTCTCCCATTTTTTCCACTTACATTGTAGAGATAATTTCCATACCTTTAAAAGATAGATTTACTAATTTATTGTAGATTAATATATACTGATTATGTAAGGAATTCCTTCTTGGGTAAATTTAGAGTTCACATCTGAACTTTAGGCCTATGTATTTCACTGCCTATATCTACAACTGAGTTCTCCGTAGCTGCCTGAACTTAACATGTGAAATTAACCTTTATCATAGCAGCAAGTTCCATCCTGTTTCCAAGATCATTATCACAATGAAATCATGATCACTCACCGAACTGCTAAAACCCCAAACGGGCTCTTCCTTTGTTCCTCTTTACTCATCACCACTCACATCTTTTCCCCAGCTCAGTGTCTCAGTGTCCCGATTACAGAGAACCCCTAGAACTTTCCCTCTTGGTGTGTTTCTTCCAGTATGACCTGATGCAATGGTTATGCCCCCGTGAACCTGTCTTCCTTGCATGAGCAGACGCGATTCAGCGGTACCACCGAGCACTGTGTCCACAGCTACCCCTTGAGCTGAAAACCATCATCCTTCTGCTTCTTTGCCTTTCTCAGCCTGTCCCTCTTGCACGTATGAGGTTATCACAACCTCTGAGAAGCCTTTCAACACACAAAGACAAAGTCAGATGACTTTGGGTACGTTCTTAGGGCATTCTGCGCTTACACAACAGGACAGCTATGTAACAGCTCCCATTACATCGAATTCTCTCCTTAAATGTATCTTCCACTAGAGTACGGGTGAAAGCTAATTGTCTTTTTTTGCTATGTTATTTCTCTTACTGGTAGCATGATATCAAGTCCCTAGTAAAGCAAATGCTTAATAAATATTACAATTATAGTGTAATCTGAGCCTGTTCATTTAATTCCAAGAAAACTCTAAGACATTCATTCCAAGAAATGTATTATATAAGGAATACCAATCTAACTTGGCGTTTGAAAATAAAGAAGGGATCATTCGAGAAGTTCTGCAATGTGTAGATTTCCTAGCTGTCTTTTGCCGGCTTTGTCTGAGGATAGTTTGGTCCCTGAACAGTGCTGCTTCCTCCACAGCTGTGTTTTATTTGCCTTTGTTTTCATGGAACGCTCCCATTCACGTACTTTCCTCTTTCTTTATGTCAGTGCCCAGCCAAGCTGGAGAGAAGTCTTTAGAGTATAGTATAAAATAAAGGCCCCCATGATGCAATTTTCATATCGCTTGATTATCTATCTTTCTTAGTAGGAATTTTGAGGATAGGCATCACGTGTACCTTATTTGCTATTATACCAGTAATGATTAGGACAGGTTTTGGTACATAGCAGAAGCTCAATGAGTATCCCCATGTTATTCATTCATTCTTTCATCTACTCCTTTACTTGCTACTGGGGATTGAACCCAGGGCTTCCTGAATACTAAGAACAGTATTGTACCTATATTTATACTTATTGTTATAATTTTAATTTTTGACTTAAGGAAATATATAGAGAAAACAATAATTTAAGACTTGTTTACACTTTTTGTCATTGGATGATTTTGTAATAATTTACTTTCACTAGGACTACCACACTTAAAGCACAATGGTGGCAAGCAAGCTTTATTCTGTCTGACATATTATAAATATTTAAGAATCAAGCAGGGGTGCAAATTGGACAAACTTGTAAAGGCAGAGTAGAGTGGGCGATCTCAGAGTCTGCTGCTGGGGTAGCTCGGTTTTCATTCCAGCTGTCAGACATGCTAATTATGTGAATTAATAAAAATTATTTCACTTTGAACACCAGTTTTCTCACTCCTAACAGGAAAATAATAACACTACCTACTTCAGAGGGAGTTGTGAAAATTTCTGTCAGTTTGCTTGGGACTCCAGGTACTATTAGTGAATATTGACCTGGATTTGCACTACATCAATGTCCGTTACTGATCCACACACTGAGATCTTACAAATTAGGTTGAGTCAGATTTTTCCTGGTGTTTTTTTTTATTTTTTGAGACTTGTGAGAATTATTTCTCATTTTTGAATTGTATAATAATATGGTTGTTCTGTATCAGTGATTCACAACCTGAATACATGTCAGAATCACCCTTGAAATATTTAAGATAAAGCATCCCCCAGATTTTCATCTAAGATCTCAGCAGAACAACCTGTAAGCAGGGCTCACTTATCTGTACTTTTAATTTAAAAAAAAATATATATAAGATTGTTGTTTGAATGACTAGTGACTTAGGGCTTTGTAGTCCCAATATTATGTGATTTTAAAAACTATTATTTTTATATTCACCATCTTGTGGATGATTTCAAAATTTCTTTCTGGATCATTCATTTTCACATCCAAAGATGTAATTAAAAATGCACAAGACCCAAAAAGCACAGGTAACAAAACTTATTACTGGATATGTATGGAATTCTGGTTTATTTTGTTAAAAAACAAAAATTATTCTTAAGCATACACAGATCATCTTAAACACTTGTCTGTGTACTGTGCCCAAAGCATTTTTAATATATTTCAGAGTCAGTACTGTAGAGTGCATTCTGTACTAGTAATTAAATTATATTAAAAGTCAGTTACAAATTTAAATACCTTAATACATGTAGAAGATTAAAATAATATGAATGTTTATAAATACATTATGGACTCAAGATGGAAAAATAGTGATATTTTTCATATAAAAATCTGAGATTTACCAGAGGAACTTAGATAGAAATAAGAACCATCACTGCTTACATTACAAAAGTAGAAATATTTATAATTTTTGAATTAGAAAAATAACCCAAACTAGAAAAATTGATGAATAGAAATAAAAGTGGAAATTATTAATTTAGAAAAATATACAACTACAGATATCCTAGAAATTAACAGTTAAGAGAATGTTATGACTGAGGTATAAGTCCAAAAATCAAACATGCAATAGAAACGTTTATGGAAAATACAATTTACAATAAAAAATAGAAAACTTTAAAGCTTCCTTTAAATGCCACCCATTCAATAAATCAAATATGTAGTTGAAAATCTTTTTCAACATAAATAAGTCTGACTCAGACATAGGGTGAGTGTGACATTCAAAGATGACCATGCCACCTTTAAACAGCTTTCCAGAGAGTAAAAGAAAAGTGGAATACTGTGCACCTTACTTGCTAAAAGCAACACATTTCTTTTTCTTATTCTACTAACTTTCGTTTTACATTTTTTTATTCTTGCATTTTTCTTCTTGGTTTACACATAATATTTGTACATATTTATAAGATACAGTGTAGAATTTTGGTTTACATATTTTTGTATATTGATCATCTCAGTGTAATTAGTATATGCATTACCTTAAACTTTTGTAATGTCTTCATAGTTCTTGCTTATATTTTCAGATATGTAAACATTATTTTAAATTGTATTCATCTTGCCATTTCACAGAATATCAAAACTTATTTTTCCATCAGATAATAGCATCACAGCAAGACTTTTTTGAAAATAAACCCAGACAAGTAAAATTTGAGGAAATTTTACATTTATTTTACAAAATAAATGAGGCACAGGTAATTAATTTGCATTAATTTATAATGGTAGGCGTGAACATTGCTGAATGTATTAACAAACTAAATACAAAAGAATAAAAATTACCTAAAATAGTTTTATTTCTAGAGTGCAAAGGTTTAATAATAGAATATACAGGAATGTTCCTCAACAAAAATTTTTAAAAATAATTATATTACTATTATGTACTCATCATAATAAATAATTAAATGTCTAGAAGTATAATAAAACTTTTTGTTTGTTTGTTTGGTGGTACTGGGGACTTGAACCAGGGCCTTCACACTGAGCACATCCCATTACCATGACCTTTTATTTTCTAAATTTTGAAACAGGATCTTATTAAGTCACTAAAATGCTCAGGCCTTACTTGGACTGAAACTTGCAATCATCTGCCTCTGCCTGGCAGAGTTCTGGTACTACAGGCCTGCTGCATTGGGCCAACCTAAAAAGGTTCTAAAGTGATTTAAACCTAAATGGATCATCTCTTTCAATATGTATGAGACATGCCCTTCAAAATCAGGAGCAAGATAAGAATGTCCTCCGTTACCTCTCATATGCAGAATCGGTCTGGATGTACCAGCCTGATGATGAGATGTTGATGATGATGGTGTGATGGTCACACTAGTTTATATAACCTATGCTGTATGTCACATATCACATGAAGTAAAATAGACCTCAGAACTTTATAGGTGGTAAATACTGCTAATATGTGTTACACAGGAGAAAAATGTGGCACAGAGAACTTAATCCAATGTGGCCATCTGCTGCGGACCAGTGTTTGTGCCCCACTCCATTCATATATTGAAATCCTGGCCCCCAGTGGCATGGTATTGGAAGACGAGGTCGCTGAGAAGTAAATACATAATGAGGGTGGGGCCCTCACACGTAGGATTAGTGCCCTTACAAAAGGACAGAGGGGAGCTTTCTCTCTCTGCCCTTTTCCATGTAAGGATACAACCTGAAAAGGGCTCTCTAGAAGTCAGGAGGCAGCTTGGCACGAGATACAGTACCAAGTCGGCTGAGGCCTTCAACAGAGACCTCACAGTCTCCAGAACAATGAGAGACACATTTGTTATAAATTTAAAGTTGCTGAGTCTGCAGTATTTTTGATATAAATAAGTGATATGATTACTATTTTTGGTATTTATTTTCAGTTCTTAGGATGAATGGCCGCTTCAATATGTTTATTTCATTACTGTACTTTGTAATTTTCATATACCATATATAAGCATTTGACATACCTAATATTTTAAAACATAATTAAAAACTGGCATGAGATTAGAAGAATATTTGCAAAATATGAGTCAAAAGAAATACCTTTATCAAGTTTTATAAACCAATAAAAATCAGTGTTCATATCTATCTTATCTGTAGGAAAGTCATAAAAGTTTGATAAAATAAACTTATGGCAAAACTATAAATTTCTAGTAAGTATATGAAAAATAGTCAACATAATTAGTAATAAGTACATAAAACAACACTGAAGTTTTTCTATCAAATTGGCAATGAAACTGAAAAATAGTAGTTTGGTTAGGATGTTAGACGCTTGATATTTCTGAGCACCAGTGGTAGAAATAAAAGTTATAACTTATTCATATGACAATTATACTACACAAATGTCCAAATATGCTCATTTTCTTAACCTAGCAGTTGAGCACTCAGATTTCATTCCAAGAAGTCACAAATGTGGTCAAATATTTCCTACCTAGGTACCTTGTTAGAGTGCCATTCTAAACTTCCTTAAAATTTGCAAAATTGTGGCATTTTTATACAATGGAATATTATTCAGCTATAAAGAAAGACAATTTTGGGAACTTTGTAGGCAAGTGGACAAAACTGGAGTCCATACTCATAAGTGAAATAAATCAGCGATACATGTGCAGGCAACGTATTATATCACTGGTGTAAGAACCCGAGGGTGGGAATATAAACTAAAAGTCATGAAGGAA
>PVLD010022021.1:0-30171 GCA_004027595.1 Dinomys branickii | reverse complement strand
TCCAGCGAGAAATACTCACTGGGGCTCAGCCTGTAAGTCAGCAGAGCATTGGCTCCGACATCTGCGTCAGACGCGCCCTCTAGTGGGAAACGAGAGTCAAGCGGCCTGGATTCCGCAATAAACAGATTCTTTTGTGTGGCTGGAAACACAGGCGGGTTGTCGTTAATGTCCTTTACCTCCACCTCCACGTGGAAAACCCCCAGCGGCCTGTCCACGATCACCTCTAGGTGGACGCTGCACTCCGCGCTCTGCCCGCACAACTCCTCGCGGTCGATCCGCCCATTCACAAACAAAATGCCATTCTGCAGGTTTACCTCCAGCAGGTCCGCACGCTCCTTGGGCGCCACCCGGAACAGGCGCGGCACCAGCTCCGCCAGCTCCAACCCCAGGTCCTGCGCGATGCGGCCGACAAAGGTGCCGTGCTTGGCCTCCTCAGGGACCGAGTAGTGCAGCTGGCCGCGCCCCGCCTGCCAGGCTGCTAGAATTAACGTAAACAGGAGCAGTTGTCGGCTCTCCGGATTGTATCCACTCAGGTACACCATTTCAATGTCCTTCCCTTTTATTTTCATCTGCAAAACTCGTCTGAAATTTTGGAGAAATCTTATCCACTCATTTTAACCCTGATATGCTGACCATTGTTCAGCATCCTAGGCGTGAAAGAGTGGAGCGTCTTTCCAGTGGAAAACCAGTTACTGCTCTGCGCAAGTGAGAGCATTTCGCGGAAAAGAGCGACATCATGTGGCCCAAATGGAAAGTAGACACTTTCGAAGTCACAGAAATAAGGTGAAAGGTATTTCAAAATCTGTGTTTTCTTTCTTCTTTTAAAATGTAAAGTGTTTGTGTATATGGAGGAATTCTTATGTGATTAGTGGCTTTTGAATAATTAGCTCGACAATAGTTGTGACCTCTTCATGCCTTAGTAAAAATTATTTCAATAAAGTTTTAAATATAGATAAACTTTGGAGACAATAACATCAATCATTTCAACAACCCTAACTGTTCCAAAATTTAGAATCTCCATATTCTTCTTACAGTATCACCTGTTAAAACTTTCGGGCAATCTAGGGATCCAGTGTCTTAGGAATCTACCAATGGAAAATTGAAGCACCTTGGCTTCTTTCAGAAAATGCATATAATTATTCACATACTTAATTAAAAGCAAAACAACAGGTTTGGGCTAATTGATGGTAATAATTTGTTTGAAGATAACTTATGAGGCACACATATTCTGAAATTCTCATCAGAATTTACATTTTTTGTTGTAGGAGTTCATAATTTCCATATTTGTTTTCACTTTCCATCATTTCAAAACCTTGCATAATGAATACATGAATGTTTTTACAATCTCTATTACAAATCGGATTATTTCTTTTATAGTTTAAATTAATTTCATTACCTAAACTATGATGCTCATCCATCATATTACAGAAAATCTCTAATTCGGTCCTGAGATATTTTATTACTTTTCGATGCACTTAGCAGAGTTATATTTTATGTTTTACCTCAATGTTCCAAATGCCAGGTGAAGTAATTATACTTGTATGCTAATGCTTTCTAACTTTGTTATCTGCCTAGATGAGTTTTATGACTGCTGCTCTCTTCGGCTATTGCAAAAGTTTCTCATAATGCCACCATTTCCATCCCAACCTCATTTATCTTTCACTTAATCTTCACAGTCACCTTCTGCAAGTGCTTTACTATTACCACCTCACACTTTCTGATACTTTATAAATGATTTCTGAGGAAAGTCTAGCACCCAAAATTACTCAAGAGATATTTTCATATTACCTTTCTTAACTTATCTCTTAATCCTATGATAATCATATCAAAGCATATTGTTCTCTTTTCCAAATACAAAGATTTATTGTGCACTTATTTACTTAAAATACTCTATTTCCAAAAATCACAATATTTGCAATAATGTCCCAAGGAAATATCTCCATTTAAAAACCACTAAATCAATGATTCTTGAAAGTTTTCTTCACCTAGAGAAATAGAGATTTTCATTCCATTGCAATTACCCTGTGGTATCCCTTTTTTCTACCTTTTAAAATAGTCTGCCTTCTATTATGCATTGTTTATATGTGACACATCTATGAAGTCAGTGATCAAATTTTGAATCCATTGGTCTTGGCAGGCACCATATTAGAGTGACCTCCTTAGAACTTTTTTTAGAAATGGAGGGTCTCATTAAATCACTAACTTTCTCAGGCTGGGTTCAAACCTATGAACCTCCTGCCTGAGGATTCCGAGTGCAGGGATTACAAGCATGTTCTACTCTGCCTAGAAAAACTTTCTTTAAAATGTTTGTAATATTAACAATTGCTATGGTTCCTATCTACTTCCTAAGGAAGCAAGCGTTTTGAAGGATGGCAGGTAATATTATCTATAAAAATATACTTTATTCATAGCTATGCTCAAAGATATTTTTGTCACTCTTAAGTATGTAAGAGAGGATTTTGTTGGCTTTTCTCTTATTTACATTTTGTGTTACATTATATACTTATATACTTTATACATTCTTTTAAAAAACATGATTGGTGATTTCTGCTATTGAAGAATGAAAACTGAATGAGAGCACATACCCCAATTCAGTCCTTTAGTAGACATGGAGCAATTTTTAAATGTGGGAAAACATCCTATTTCACCTTAATGTGGTTAATATTTCCTGGGAAATGTGGACTACAGAAGACTGAAAGTATATTTGGGCAATCACTGTGGGCTCGAAAGCCCAATTATCCTTTGAAACCAAAAGCCTTTATAACACCAAAATCTTGACTCCATTTTTAATTTTGAAAATTAATCTTAAATTTTTAAGTGTAAAGTATGGAACACAAAGTAAAAGAGGTGTCGCATAATAGTTTGGCAATTATGTTTTCCCTATGAATAATAAAATAAATATCATTACATAAAATAAAAGTGATATTGAAATCATAATGACAGCTTCCTGACATAAAAGTTTTTCTTTTCTGTTCAGAATAAAAACCGCTAAATTTAATTAAGAAATTACTATTTGGCAAGCATTGTTATAAGCCCTAAGTATCAATTAACTAAATCTTTAAAATTCTTTCTATGATAAGTACCACTGTTTATCTTCCAAATATAGGTGGAAATCTGAGAAGCCAAAGGATAAAGTCTAATCAATGCAACACAAAATAAAAATGGTAAGGGTGAAAACCAAGCAAAAGAGGATATCATAAAACTATATTAAATCAATATTCTTTACTGTATTTCATCTAAAGAAAAAGTGAATATTTTAAATAATTATAACAGTCAAAGAATTAATAACAATAAGTTTACATTCCATGAAAAGAGCCCTACCGAATGAAATTCAAACACGAATAAAAGACTTGCAATGCACAGGAATGCAGATTTTCTATGAATTGAATTAATCAAATTGAAATTCCTGCAAACTCTGTTTCCAGTATTGAAATCATTAATTAACTGGGTAATAACAATGAATGGAACGAGGTTATTAGAGGGTATGAAATGTGATTCACACGTTCATAACCACCAGAAATACTCAATCTGATACTATTGTTCTGCCCTTTCTCCCTAAACTTTCAAGGGACAACCACAAAAGAACACTATCAATGCCTGGGATCATAATAGACAAAGAGGATAATCTAAAATCTGACATAGGATAGAGCTCTTGTACAATATGCATAAATGAAGAATGCTAATTAAATTAATTAGCCAAAAAATCACTAAATGGAAAGGACTACAAGGATCACTGTGTGGAAGCACGTTTACCTAGCATGTGGAGGCTGTGGTTCCATCCCTAGCACCACATCAAGGGAAAAGGAAGCATAAGGCATAAGAGAAAGAATGACATTGAAAGTTCAAAGTTATCAAAAACAATATTTTTAAATACACCTACAGTGCTAACGCAAAAAAGTAAAATGCTAGGAAATTAATCAGGGAAACGTTTGCCACGCATTACAGAAAATACAAAGAAAGGTAACACCAATGAACTTTAGAGTCACAAAATATTGTGAAGCATAGAATGTACTGAATAATGTCTCACTCAACTTTCAATCAAGAATCACAACAAACCACAAAGATGTGGTAAAGAAAATAATAAAAGGAAAAGATGCATATATAAAAATTAATAAAAATTGTAAGGATGTAAAAAACATTATGAAAAAATTAAATATAAAAAATACTTAAACATTAAGTTATGAAAACTCAGACTTACTTTGGAACAATGATCTTCATTTACGTCCTGATGTTCACCCATATGAACACCAACAGGACAAGGTGGAAGGCTGGGGCTGAAGGCCATGAGGTCAGTCTTGGGCGGGCCCTCCCCAGAGCACACTCTGTGCCCTCTCTGCTGCGAGTAGGACAAGCTTCCCATCGCGCTCGAGCACACCAGCGTGGGCTTCCCAGGCCCGCACAGTCTGTCACTGTGGGGTGTTGAACATCGTAGGGCTACATACAAAAGCAGTGAGAGCACTAACAGGCTGGACACTGCACAGATAGCGATGATCAGGTACACGTTGACTTCCACAAGCATTACTTTCGGATCTACAGCCCCAACCAACACCCGAGAAGAGGACTTAGGCACTTGTATGTTCTCTACCAGAGACACCAGAATGGTGGCAGTAGCTGTCAGGGCCGGTTCCCCATGGTCCTTAACCAGTACAAGGAGCTGCTGGCGCTGCACGTCAGTCTCCTCTAAAGCACGCATTGTGCTGATCTCGCCTGTGTACAGACCCACGCGGAATGGGCTGCGCGTGCCACTTTCATCAGGCTGCAGCTCATAAGACAACCATGCATTGTATCCAGAGTCTGAGTCCACTGCTCGAACCTTCGCCACCACGTGGCCCGCAGCCACTGAACGAGACACAGATTCACTGGCTGCAAACCCTGCTCCTTGGGTCCACGGTGCCAGCAGCGTGGGTGCGTTGTCATTCTCATCCAGCACAAACACCTGCAGAGTCACGTTGCTCCCCAGGGCAGGCACACCAGAGTCCTGCGCACTCACCTGGAACTGCAGCAGCTCCAGCTCCTCATGGTCCAGAGGCTGCAGCGCGAACACCTTGCCGCTCTCCGCGTGCACCGACACGTAGCTCGAAAGCGCACGCTCGCCCACGCGCCGCTCCACCAGCGAGTAAGACACCAGCGCGTTCTCCTGCGCGTCTGCGTCGCACGCGCACACCGTGAAGATGTGGGAGCCCGGCGGATTGTTCTCCTTCACGAACACCGTGTACTCGGTCTGCGCGAAGGCCGGCGCGTTGTCGTTCACGTCGGCTACCTCCACGGACACGGTGGCCGAGGCCCACAGCGAGGGCGAGCCCCCGTCCCGCGCAGTCACCACCACCTGATAGGCAGAAGTGTGCTCACGATCTAGGGAGCTGTCCAGCACCAGCGAATAGTAATTCTTGAAGGTGGACACCAGCTTGAAGGGGATCTGGGGCGTCAAGGAGCAGGTCACCTCTGCATTGGCTCCCGAGTCACGGTCTGACACGCTGATCAGGGTGATGACTGTTCCAACCTGGGCGTCCTCTTGAACCGGCAGGGATAGAGATGTCAGTGTAATCTTTGGAACATTATCATTTTCATCCAACACTTTCACTAAAACGGTGCAATGACCTGCCATGGGAGGGTGGCCCTTATCTGTCGCATCAACGCGGATTCTGTACAAACTTACTTGTTCAAAATCCAAATCCCCTCGTGTTACTATTTCTCCGGTGTGGGGATCTATGCTGAAGCGGTCAATAACCATGGGTGGAACGAGGCTATTAAAAGAATATGAGATTGCCGCGTTCGTGCCTTCATCCCGATCAGAAGCATTCAGTCTCATAACCGTTGTTCCGATGTCTGAGTTTTCAGATATCCTCACTTCGTATCCAGACTGGTCGAAAGCAGGAGCATTATCGTTCACATCCAGGACAGTGACCAGCAGCTGAACAGAGCCAGTGAGCTCAGGTTTGCCTCCATCCGTGGCTATCAGGAGTAAGTGATGTTCTGGAGCCTCCTCTCTGTCCAAGGATTTTCTTAACACAAGCTCAATCTGTTTATTGTCATAACTGTTTGTTTTCACATCTAAACCAAAGTACTGGCTGGAACTGAGTTTGTAGGTTAAAAGGGAATTTGACCCAACATCTGCATCGGATGCGCCCTCTAGTGGAAACATAGAATCTGGCAGCCTAGATTCGTAAATCAGCACTCTCTGCTCCTTTAGGGGGAACACAGGCGGACTGTCGTTAATGTCCTTCACCTCCACCTCCACATGGAAAACCCGCAGCGGCCCATTCACCATCACCTCCAGGTGGACGCTGCACTCCGCGCTCCGCCCGCACAGCTCCTCGCGGTCGATCCGCCCATTCACAAACAAAATGCCATTCTGCAAGTTTACCTCCAGCAGATCCGCGCGCTCCTTGGACGCCACCCGGAACAGGCGCGGCACCAGCTCGGCCAGCTCCAGCCCCAGGTCCTGCGCGATGTGGCCCACGAAGGTGCCGTGCTTGGCCTCCTCGGGGACCGAGTATCGGAGCTGGCCGCGCCCTGCCTGCCAGGTTGAGAGGAGCAGAAGCCAGAGCAGCGGACAGCGCATTCCCACTCTGCTTTTAATGGTAAAATCCATGTCAAATTCTTCCCATTTTATTTCCACTGGAGGATATTTTCTCGACATAAAGTGAAATCTTGTATATTTCCAACTCTTCTAGTTCAATTCTTTCATCCACCATCATTCAGCTCCCATTGAAAGAGGCAGTAATAGGAGGGAGAGGCTTTTTGCATTGGTAAATGGAACTTCATAGTAAACAGCGACATCATGCGGCTCCAAATGGTAAGATAGGAATTCACACAACCACCTTGTACTGTCGTTCTTCATGAATTAAATATATTTTATATATATTCTTTGCTTTACTTTATAGCAAATGCTTCTCGTGTTTGTATTTTGCAGAGTCTATCGTCTTCTCTGAATTTGTTAATTTAGAATAAGGTCTCTACTTATTCATATACAAACACTTCTAATATTTTAAGCTTTGTATCAAACAATTTAGAAAATTTGGATGTAATTCATACTGGTATTGCAAACTACAGATGAGAACTACCCCACACATTTTAGATAGTGAAAAATTTTCCATGAATGTATGTCATTGTAAACACTATTGTATAAGGATGTGAGGAAATACTGTAATTTAAAACTAACAACATTTATCCAAATATTTTAAAACATAGAATATTGACATGAAGTATTCTTTGCTCAATAGATATCACATACCTTAAGATTCTTTAAGCAATAACAGAAAATGAAATATTTAATGAATATTCTCACAGTTATGAATTTCTGTGCAGCTTACATGTCTGTCAATTTATGATATTTTTCCATATATTTTTCACTGACTCAAATTCAATAGATATTACACCCATTTTACTTTACTGCTCTTGTTTCTTCTGCTATTGTAAAATGACTTCTTCTTTTTCTCAACCTCAACTTGGCCTTATATCTTTTATCATTAAGTATTGTCATCCTTCCCATGTTTCAGATAAGACCTTCCCCAGGGTATTCTTAAGCCTACACTTTCACCCTCACTTTGTATGTTTCTAATTGTCACTTTCAGACGTATGTGTTGACTCCTCATATCAATTTTTAATATGAAGACATGAATATTTATAATCCTCAAGGCCAAATATTCAAAATTCATATACAGTTTTAATAGCATAAACATTCTGTATGTCACTTATACTATTTTTCTTATGCCTTCTTCCTTACCTACCTTGGTCAAAGTCTGTCTATAGCTCCTCTGTCTTTCTCATATATCTTATTTATTCCTTGAATACAACGTTCACTGAATTGCACTAAATCTGGCAACTCCAAGCTATTAGGATCACTTCTAGGTTACGTATAAGATGATCATAAGACAACTGTTCAAGGATTATTTACAATTATTCTCCAATATGAATGGTATTTTGCAAACAATATAGAATGCTTATATTTTCTCCTTCCTAATACATACTTTTCTCAATTTGGGTTTTTTAATACCTATCTTTACCTATAAAAATGTTACAGTGATACATTAAATTCAAACACAAATAACAACATTATAATTAATTACGTTAATATCATCAGTGATAGGTGATTACACGCTTTCTCTATATGTGTGGTACTGGGATTGAACCCAGCGTCTTTGCACAGATCTACAGTCCCACATCATTTATTTTTGAGACAGAATCTCACTAAGTTGCCCAGGGTGGGCTTGATCTGGCAAGCCTCTTGCTTCTGCCTCCCAGAATATCAATACCTTCTTTAAAGAATAAAATTAGTCACAATTAGCATAATTCAAATGACACAAGTCCATCTCCACCTTCCTCCAAAATTCTGACATATATTAAGCCTCAAAGCTATAATGCAAAGCTTTTACTTTTGTGAGATCCATCTTAAAATAATTAACCTGGATATTATTGCAGTTATTTGGAACAGTAAAAGAGTTAATTTGCTAACCCAGTGCAATCCCAAAAATTAGAAGTTTCTTTGCTTACAAGAAGATAAATCTTCACAACACTGGTCTGCAGTCTTTTGGCTACAGTTTTTGATAGTGGCAAATGTTTTTCACATACTTTGATCTAAGTATAAATTACCTTCTGTACTAAATTTTTACTAGTAAAAATTGATTGCATTATCAATTTTGTCTTGTCATTGCAATTTTTAAAAACTCCTCAAAGCTTAATAGTGCATCCACTTGTAGTAAGTGTAAAAATCTTATTGTTTCCAAATATAAAAGCATACAGTATTACTGAAACCTTTTATGTATAATAAGATAATATGGAACAGAAAAATGTCGACCTAACCTAAGAAAATCTTACATTTTCTCCATATTATTTATTCAAATGATACATGCTAGTGAAGGCGGAAAATTGTGTGGCAAAAACATGATTATTTACATTTTCTGTGAACAAAGAAAAAATATGGAGCCATAATACAAACTGAAAGGTTTGTATTTCTAAACTAATCTACTTTGATTTTTAAAAATTGTCAGTTGTTAACTGCAAGCTAACACTGTGGCAGAAACTTATTCTCTATTTCTACTAATGCATTGTACTATACGTACCTGAATAGGATAAAAGATTGTTTATAAAATTAAATGCAAAAGAGAATTAAATAAATAGGCAACGTGAAAGAAATAGGGAACAATTTATCATATGAAGTATGCAATATTTATTTTCTGATATACCCACTCTTTTTTTCACAAAAAATGGAGAAACAATTTTTTATATTAAGAACCAAGAGCACTGTTCTCTATGGTAGCTTCCAACAGACAGCACTGTTAAAAACAACTCAATTTATAAGCACAAACTCAAGAGAATTTTCTCCCATAGTGTATTTAATTTTCTTCTCAATTTGAAAATAAAAATAAACAATAAATAATACAATTTTCTAAATATGTGAGGATTTTCAAAATAAGTTCACATTATTTCTCATGAATGTAATAATGTATAAATTGCAGATTCCAGAAGTTCTAGGAATATTAAATCAATGTTCCACTAAATATCAATGTTAGCTAAGCTTTGAGAAATGTTAATTATATATCCACACAATGGAACACTACATACAGATAGAAGGAATGAGAAATCTCTTTAAGGCAAAGTCCTGATCACAACACATATTGTTACATGAAAAAAGTGAAGATTAGAGCTGATACTAATATGATTTTTTTAAAGTAATAGGAAATTTTATCTGTATATGAATTAAATACCATTTGAAAGATACCCAAGAATGTTTAAAGTATTCAAACAGGAGTATCAAGTGCCTTTGTTATGAATCTAAAAGGGAAATTTTAACTGCAAATTTTGTACTATTAATATTTTAAATGTTATATATGTATTTCTAGTTCAATAAACCCATAAAATGAAACACCTAACATTAAATTTCAAATTATAAATATTAAATTTCTCTCGAGTATGCAAGCATAACTGTTTAGACAGAGCTGGAAAAATTCACTTAGTGCACAATTAAAACCAAACTAAATGTTACACTGTCTGAAAAAAGACAAAATAATTTAAGTTAGATTAACTAAAAAGCATAATTGAAAGATGATGAAAATTTTTCCTATGTAATAATAAAATGAGGCATTGAGAATTAGTAACTTCCAATATATGTCTTACACTTATACTCCTATACTATTTTCTAGCAATGAAAAAGTGTTTACATTACATTATAATTTTGAAAAGAATTTGTTTTTACACTCACTTGTGTGAAGATCAACTGGTTACCTATACTGATAAAACTCTAACAACATAGTGACATGAAGTCCCACGTAACACAAAGAAATGACTTGCAATAAAGCAGTTTTGTGTTTTGCTTTGTTTTTGTTTCTTGAGTCAGGATCCCAACATGTGGAACAAGTTGACCTCACACTCACGATCCTCCAGCCTTAGTTTCCTGGTGCTGGGATTACAGGTGTGTGCCACCATGCAGGACTAAATTGACTGCTTCTTTTTTTGTTTTGTACTGTGTGTTGAATCTAGGGGCTTTTTGTTGAGCTACAGTCCCAGTGCTTATTGTATTGTTTATTTTGAGACAGAGTCTTACTAAATTACTAAATTGTGCAGCCTGAACTAAAACTTCTGATCCTCCAGTCTCAGGCTTACAAAGGGTTAGGATTCCAGGTGTTCACAACACACCCAACTGAAGTAGATATTTTTAAATAACTGAAATTTAAAGAATATGTGCCAGTACAAATAAAAGTTGAAAGAGAAGCTGTTACAATACTTAGGTACAATAATCACGTACGAAAATTAAAACTAAAGGAATTATGAAGGGAAATAGCAACATGTAACACTAATAAGTAAGAGGAAAACTTGATAAAAGATGTTTGAAACTCACCTTGTTGTCCATAGAAGTTGGAACTTGAGGAAGGCTGGGGCTGAAGGCCATGAGGTCTATCTTGGGCGGGCCCTCCCCAGAGCACACCCTCTGCTGCGAGTATGAAAAGCCTCCCACCACGCTCGAGCACAGCAGTGTGGGCTTCCCAAGCCCGCAGGAGCCCTCTGTGGGCACCGCCAAGCAGCGCAGCGCCCAGTACAGCAGCAACATGAGCACAAACAGGCTGGACACGGCGCAGATGGCGATGATCAAGTACACGTTCACATTTAACAGAGTCTCCCCTGGGCCGACAGCACCCAACAAAGCCCGTGAAGAAGTTTTCGGTGCCTGGCCGCTCTCCACCAGCGACACCAGCACAGTGGCGGTGGCCATCAGTGCAGGTTCCCCATGGTCCTTCACTAGCACCAACAGGTGCTGGTGCGGCATGGCAACCTCATCCAGGACATGCGTAGTGCTGATTTCGCCCGTGTACAGACCCACACGAAACAAGCTGTGTGCGTCCCCTGACATTGGCAGCAGCTCGTAAGACAGCCACGCGTTGTATCCAGAGTCCGCATCCACTGCCCGCACCTTCGTCACCACATGGCCCGCGCCCACTGAACGAGACACCACCTCGCTCACCGCACCAGCGGTCTGGGGCCCCAGTACCGTGGGCGCGTTGTCATTCTCATCCAGCACAAATACGTTCAGAGTCATGTTGCTCCCCAGGGCAGGCACACCAGAGTCCCACGTGCTCACCTGGAACTGCAGCAGCTCCAGCTCCTCGTGGTCCAGAGGCTGCAGTGCGAACACCTTGCCACTCTCCGCATGCACCGACACGTAGCTCGACAGCGGGCACTCGCCCACGCACCGCTCCACCAGTGAGTAGGACACCAGCGCGTTCTCCTGCACGTCCGCGTCATGCGCGCACACCGTGAAGATGTGGGAGCCCGGCGGGTTGTTCTCCTTCACGAACACCGTGTACTCGGGCTGCACGAAGGCCGGCACGTTGTCGTTCACATCGGCCACCTCCACAGACACGGTGGCCGAGGCCCACAGCAAGGGCGAGCCCCCGTCTTGCGCCATTACTACTAGTTTATAATTAGATATATTCTCCCGGTCCAAAGTGCTGTCCAACACTAAAGAATAGTAATTCTTGAAAGTGGACACCAGCTTGAAGGGGACGTGAGGCTTCAGGGAGCAGGTAACCTGCCCGTTGGCACCTGAGTCACGGTCAGACACTCTCAGCAGAGCAATGACAGTGCCGATGGCAGCGTCCTCCTTGATAGGCAGAAAAAGGGAAGTTGTAGCTATCTCCGGGGTGTTATCATTCACATCCAGAAGTTTTACAACTATTTTGCAGTGTCCTGTTAATGGGAAAGGACTTCTATCTACTGCATCAATATTAATTTCATATAAATTCCTGTTCTCATAATCCAGTTCTCCCTTAACTTTTATTTCACCACTATTAGAATCAATCATAAATTTAGATTTTACATCATCAAGAACCAGATTACTGAAAAAATAAACTATTTCCTTATTAATGCCCTCATCTGCATCTGAGGCATTAAGTTTAATAACTAGTGTCTCCCTCGGTGTATTTTCCAACAATCTGACATTATAAACGGACTTATCAAATTCCGGGGCATTATCATTCGCATCCAGTACACTGATCAATAACTGAACTGTACCTGTTAATTCAGGTTTTCCACCATCAATAGCAGTTAGTACTAAACGATGTTCTTGTTCTTCTTCTCTATCTAAAGGTTTCTTCAAGATCAGCTCTAAAACGTGTGTATCTTCTTCATTTCTTTTAACAACCAAGTCAAAATATTCGTTAGGATTTACCTTGTATCTCAATTCCGCATTTTCTCTGATATCCAAGTCAGACGCGCCCTCTACTGGAAACCAAGAATCTGGCATTCTTGACTCTAAAATAAGAAATCTTTGTTCTTCCCGGGGGAATCTAGGCGGGTTGTCGTTAATGTCCTTCACCTCCACCTCCACGTGGAAAACCCTCAGCGGCCCATTCACGATCACCTCCAGGTGGACGCTGCACTCCGCGCTCCGCCCGCACAGCTCCTCGCGGTCGATCCGCCCATTCACAAACAAAATGCCATTCTGCAAGTTTACCTCCAGCAGGTCCACGCGCTCCTTGGACGCCACTAGGAACAGGCGTGGCACCAGCTCGGCCAGCTCCAGCCCCAGGTCCTGCGCGATGCGGCCCACGAAGGTGCCGTGCTTGGCCTCCTCGGGGACCGAGTATCGGAGCTGGCCGCGCCCTGCCTGCCAGGTTGAGAGGAGCAGAACCCAGAGTAGCAGACGCCGGAATCCCGGACTCCGTCTCTGGGAATACAACATCGCAATCTAGTGCCACTTCGCAAATCTCTATACCATCGCCATACAATATCCTTTGGAAATTAGTTCCAATTCATCTTTTGTATTTCCTCACCTTTTTGGAGCTTCTGTGGGAGAGCCAAAAATGGATGATCCTCTTCCTTTGTGGAAATAACTCACTGTATTTCACTGCATCCCTTTGATCTTGAAAGCCAATAAATATTATGGTGTCCAGCGACATCATGTGGATGAAAGGGGATTTTACTCTGCTTTGTTTTATTTATCTTATATTCATAAAATATTTCCCAAAAATTACCAGTTTCAATGACATGTTTTCTATAAGTCTGCATATCACATATCTCTAGTCAAGGTATACCGTTATAACTTCTAATGCATTATATGAGCACATCATTAAATAGTACAAAATTAATACGTCTGCAGTGATGGCATCCCATTTGTTACAGAGTTATTTGTATTGATCTATTTTATTTAAAAATGAATTTAAATGGCCTCAAACTGATAAAACATAACTTTTAATAGTTAAACACTTTATTTTTCTTTTTCTACTTAGATATACCATATTAAATTTTTTCTCACATTACTTTAGTGATGCATACTACCTTGTGTTACTGATAAAACAAACTTTTATTCTACCTTGCAATGATTAGTACTGACATTTTGTTGATGCTGTTTTCAAAATAACTAAAATGATTTGAGTTAATTAAAACTAATGAAAAGTTAGTTCTTTTATTTCTTAATAAACACCTACCTACTTTCATGTTGTCTCAAAAAACTGTAATTTGAAGTTTTAAACTTTGTAGGAGTCAAAAATATAGCAAAAATGAATTTGCTGAACATCTTTATGCTTACTTTCAGAGTACAACCACAGAGACAGCATTGCTACAAGTTGCTTCTGACCTTTTGTCAAGGACCTCAAACATGCTGGGCAAGAGCTGTACCGTTCCACTTCATTTGAAGCTCCTCAAGTGATTACCCTACAAATTGAACAATCACCTATCTTCATTTATGCATATATCCAAAATATTGTAGGTGAACTCTAGTATCCCATGAAATGTTTAGGGTCTAAAGTGGGTATGGTGGTTCATACCTGTAATCCAAGCACTTGGCAGGCTAAGGAAGGAGGATCACTATGAGTTTGAGTCCAGACTGTGCTACATAGTGAGTTCAAGGCCAACCTTAACTACATAGAGAGATCTTATCTCAAAAAAATTTAGATTCTAGTAAAATACATATCTTGAGAAGAGCAGTTGATTAATTAAGCCACCTGTAAATTACTTTTATTAGAGTCCATTTCCCAACTATTTTTAATATTCACTTCATTTCACATAAAAATATGACCAAAAGAAAATGTTACCAAAATATCCACTGAGTAATATTTAATATTCTGCATATATATCATACTCTTCATGTATATATTTTGGTGGGCCCAGAACCACACACAAACATAAACATATGAAAAGATAAAAACTTATCAGAAAATGAAAAGGCAATTGATACCTGATTTCCAGAGGTCAAACTTGTAAATAAGATAGTTTCACAGAATTTGTGATACATGGTATATAATCTTTAAAAGTGTATGTATAACTTCATTTGCTTTAAGTTTTATAATATTCTTACCATCTATACCATCATGACTTTCCCTAAGGTTAGATCACTTATATTCCATTCATGAATATGTGTCCTCCCAAAGTCTAAGTGGTAAAGAATTGTTTCCAGGGTACTAGTTTTGGGAAAGGTGCATCAGAAATCTGAGTAACAAAAGCTAATCAATTTTCAAGACTAGTTAACTAGGATTCACTCATAATAATAATTATTAAATATTTTAATACACAATGGTTCAAACAATAATGCTGTTTTGAAAATGACATGAACTTATACTACTTTAATCTATAGAACAGTAACTGACATGAAACTACAAGGCTATAGCAATTGAATATGGTACAAAATGACACAAAACACATGAAATATTTGGGAAAAAGTAAATACTTAAAGGCATAACTGACAGTGTAACATTAACAATGTGAGCATTTAATTTACAGAGTCATTTCAAAAATAATGAGTAAATAGATATGTTCAATGGTTAAAATATCATGAACATTCTCAATTAATATTCTTCTCATAATATGGAAAAATTATCTCATATGTGAGCCCAGCATGAGCAACTTAGAAAGTTGCTGTCTCAAAATAAATTATTAAAAATGTCTGAGGATATAGTTCAATGGGAAGAGCCTAAGTTCAACCCCCAGTACCACCAAAAAAAACATGTTATTATGTAGCTATTTCAGAAGTAAACAAAATTCTTTGCGTTTGATTAACTTCACATCTGTTAAATTATATTTGCTCTCTGGGTCATCTAATTATTTTTTAATAATCAACCCAGCCAGCCCTGGTGGTGCACACCTGTAACCCCAGCACTCAAGAGGATGAGGCAGGAGGATTATTGAGAGTTCAAGGCCAGCCTAGGCTACAAAGTGAGCTCAAGGCTAGCCTGAACTGCATAGCAAGACCCTGTCTCAAAAAAAGACAAAAAAATCAACCCAATGTAAACATTACTTTCTTAATAATTAGACTCTCAAGTCTGAAATCCATGGAAGAATCCATAGGGAAAGAAAATCTTTAAATCTTCCCAGCAATGCTTTCAGTTATATATTACAGATTAGTTTCTTGACTGATTAGAAATGTCAGTCATACTTAAATATCACTATATAAATAGAACTCCATCTTTAAGAATGAATTTTTTTGTGGTGCGAGTGTACAACGCAGGCATTCTAGAGATTACACATGCACTCCATTACTTAACTGCATCCCATATTCCAAGAATAAATTTAGAGTGAGAGAGTCACACAACATTTTAAGCTTGAACTTTATTTACTGAAAAAATCCAGCAAATTTTCAGTAACATGAAAAAATTGAACTTACATAAGATTTAATATATTTCATTCTCAACAAAATCCAGAAAAATATTTTGAAGAGGTACATTTTACTTCTACTTATAGAAAAATCCTCTAGTGCCACCAAATTCTGAAAGAATATAAGGAAAATTTGAAGCAATTGTATGTAGTTGCACATAACAATTCATGCACCATGCTATTTGAACCTCCAAATTAATTGTGTGTTACAAATTCACCTTACTATGAAAGCATAAAAGGTACATATAGTATATATCTTAACATTCTTGAATAATGGTTGAAAGCAAAAAGTATAACCACCCTATTATGAGCTGGGCTAGGCATGAGGTTGGGTAAGCCAGATCTAAGCTCAATCCAAGCACTGCCAATAACAATAATAATAATGACAGTGCTGAAATATTTATATATCTACTTTCAGTAGAAAATTTTAGGAACATTACAATTCATCAGTATGAATTTTTTAAAAAATTAAATCAACAATTTTTTCATAAAATTATATGTTTTTATTAGTTATTTAGTCTAAAGGGACAAAGAGCTAAACTCAAACATGTGGTCTCAGGAGTTTTGTTATGTTTCTGGAATACAGTTGATATTAGATGGAAGGAAATTATGATCTCTCAGTCTACACCCATGTTTAAATCCTAGGTAAAATCAGTAGAAAATTTGTGGGAGTAAAATACCTTACAAAATTACCCAGTACCCAAGCAAAAAGAAAAGTAGGGTATTTAAAGAGGAGGAAATTTCAATATTGTTGGTTCTTATTAAACAGTAGAAGAAAAGAAAGAAGCAGATGTTGATATAAGATACAAAGCCTTTTCCTACTACTTACGTTACTGTAAACTAATCTACAAAATGGAATGGAGATAGTAAGTGGTAAAGACAAAACAAAGACCTTCAGAAGGTTTTTCTGTCACACAACATAGTAACAGATTTAAAAAATAGGTAAGACACGTATTTTGATTTCAGCTTTCTGTTACATACTCAAAATTCACATCTAGCAGATATTTAAAGTTCATTACCCTCCTCTGAAGAAGACACTATCATGGAGAACAACTTTTCATGCACAATATACAGAATTCAGAATCATCAGACACAATAAAAAGAAGATAATGGGAGAAAATACAAGCAATACGAAAGAAATGTGCAGATGGTTCTGCTATTAAAGTTATCTTACAATGACAAAAAACTATGATTAATGTGTACAATTATACAAAATGGAGAATTTCACAAGCAATATACTTTTTCCTTTTTCTTTCTTTTTTTTTTTTTTTGGTGGTACTGGGGATCGAACTCATGACCCTGCACTTGCTAGGCAGGCGCTTATTCCACTGAGCTATATCCCCAGCCCCACAAGCAATATACTTTTCAAAGGAAAAATAAAAAATTTAAGTGGAGAAAAGATATAATTGAACATTCAGAATTCAGCTGAATATTTTGATAGCAGACTGGATAAAGAAGAAAATTACTGAACCAAAAGAAATATTGTAATAGCATCCCTATGACAATGAGAAAAAGTGATTTTAAAAAGAAATAGAGGGGGCAGAGAGGGAGCACAGTTTGCAGCACCACTGGAACAGCCTTTGAAGCAGACCTATTGCCGGGTAAGGCACGTGCTGAAGCTCTGCCCAGCGAAACATTGCAGTGGAAAGAGCCCGGGATTGGGATGTCATTAGAGTGGCTGTGCCCATGAGACTTTCCTGCAAAGAGGAAGCCTAGCTTAGTGGTGCCACTGGAGAAACCTTTGTAATGGACCTCTTGTTGGTTAAGGCCCAAACCAGTGCTCTGCCCAGTTAGACAACATTCCCCCACCATCGCAGTTGTGCTCTGAGCCTGGCACCCCAACAATTGTATGGGGTTCCTAGGCCCGGGGATGCATGGTCTGCTACCATCTAGGGGTAAGTTTGATATCCAGATAAACTAGGGTTGCTACAGTCCTCTGTGAACTTCCTGGGTAGATTGTAGCTCAAAACTTTTCATCTGACATACAAAATGATAAGACAGAGGAGCAAAACGCAGTCTCAGAACTCAACTCCACCCATACTAAGTCCAGGAAACAGTGATATAGGAGAACTAGGAAGCCACATACCTGCAATTTCTGAAATGATCACATTTGAAGTAAAGAAACAACTCCATGAGGCCATACAAGAGATTAAAGCAGAAATAATCTCTCAGGCAAAAAATTAAGTGAAAATAACGATGGAAGAAATTCTCCACACATATAGAGAAGAAACAGATAAAATTATAGAAGAACATAGGAAACAAATGGAAACGTTAGATGAGTAATTTAGGAATGAATTAGAACGTATGAAACAGACTCAAAGAGACTGCCAGGAAATGAAAACTTCCACTGAAAGCTTGGAAAACCGCTTGAATGAAGCTGAAGATAGAATTTCAGATCTTGAAGACAGCATGGAAGCTAAGGACCCTGAAAGGAAGGATCTCTTAAATTCATCAAGTATCCAGGAAAAATCAATCCAACAGCTGCAAGATGAGACAAAAAGAAATAATATCCGAGTAATAGCAGTCAATGAAACAGCAGGAGGCAACACAAATGATATAAAAAGAATATTTCCAGAAATAATAGCAGAAAATTTCCCAAGCATGGTAAAAGATACTGAAGTGCAGTTAAATGAGGCATATAGAAATCCGACAAGCCATAACCCAAATAAAATGACACCTACACATATAATAGTAAGATCGCAGACATCCAGCAAAAACACAATAATAAAAGGTGCTAGAGAAAAGAAACAGATCACCTCTAAAGGAAAGCCCATTAGAATCACAGTAGACTTTTCAACAGAAACCATGAAATCAAGAAGAGCTTGGAGCTAGGTATTACAGATTATGAGACAAAACAGCTTCCAACCCAAACTGATATATCCTGCAAAACTATACTTTAAATTCAATGGAGAAATAAAATATCTCCATGACAAAGAATAACTGAAAAACTTCATGAGTGCCAAACCAACATTACAAAAAGTACTAAAAGATATTCTAGACAGAGAAAAAGGAGACCACAATCTCAAAAGCAACAATAGAAAGGAACCCTCAAACACAAAAACCAAGTAAACAGATAGCAAAAGTAGGAAGGCAACAACAAGTAAATAGCATAACAAGAATAAGCCAACATACAACAGTTATAACCATTAATGTAAATGACCTCAATTCACCAGTCAAAAGAAACAGACTGGCAGAGTGGATTAAAAAACAAAATCCAACAATATGCCACATACTGGAAATACATTTTACTCAAAAGGAAATCCACAGATTGAAACTTAAAGAATGGAAAACACTTCTCCATGCAATAGGTTCCCATATAAAAGCAGGGGAACCTATCATGTTTCCAGGTAATGTAAAATTCAAACCAAAAACAATCAAAAAGATAGAGAAGGCCACGACATACTAGTTAGGGGAAAGCTGCAACAGGAAGAGATAACAATCCTAAATATTTATGCACCAAAAACTGGAGCACCAAACTTTATAAGTCAAATATTAACAGACATGAAAAACCAAATAATAACACTATTGTAATAGAGGACCTAAACACCACTTTGATGCAAACAGACAGGTCAACTGGACAAAAACTCAGCAAAGAAATAACAGACCTGGACCAAAGGTGCAAACAAATGAACTTAGTAGATGAATACAGAGTGTTCCACCCCACAACATTAGAATACACATTTTTCTTACCTTCACATGGGTCTGCCTCTAAAATAGACCACATTCTACCCCATAGAGGATACCTACATAAATGCTAAAGAACTGAAATTATCCCATGCATATTATCTGACCGGAGTGCAATGAAATTGGAAATTAATGATAAAGGGAACTCCAAAGTCCCCCAAAACACTAGGAAATTAGACACCAACCTCCTGAATGACCCATGGGTCACACAAGAAATTAAAGAAGAAATTTAAAAATACCTACAAACAAAAGAAAATGCAAATATAACCTACCAGAATCTGTGGGATGCAATGAAAGTAGTCTTCAGAGGGAAATTTATAGCAATGAACTCACATATAAAGAAAACAGAAAGAGAGCAAATAAATAGCCTAAGGCTACACCTCAAACTTTTAGAAAAAGAAGAAGCCAAACAAAAAGCCTAAACAAGGGAGGAAATTACAAAACTCGGGGCAGAAATTAATTCAATTGAGATGAAGAAAATAATACCAAAAAGAAGTGAATCAAAGAGTTGGTTCTTTGAAAGAATAAATAAAATTGATAAACCCTTAGCCAACATTATCAAAAAAGAAAGAACTCAAATTCATGCAATAGGGAATGAAAAGGATGAAATCACTACAGATCCCACAGAAATTCAAAAGATCATTAATACCTACTTTGAAAATCTTTGCTACCATAGGATAGAAAACTCAGAAGAAATGAACAGATTCCTAGAAATGTATGAATTACCAAAATTGAATCAGGAAGATACAAAGATCCTGAACAACCCAATACCAATTGATGAGACTGAGAATGTCATTAAAACCTAACCGACAAAGAAAAGCCCAGGCCCTGATGGATTCACAACAGAATTCTATAAAACATTCAGATAAGATTTAATGGCAACACTCCTCAAACTCTTCAATGAAATTGAAAAGAAAGAAATTCTACCTAACTCATTTCTGGAGGCAAGTATTATACTGATACCAAAACCAGAGAAGGATCCAACCAAGAAAGAGAACTATAGGCCAATCTCCCTAATGAACATAGATGCAAAGATACTCAATAAAATGCTAGCAGATAGAATGCAGCGAATCATAAGGAAAATTATACACTATGACCGGGTTGGATTCATTCCAGGAATGCAGGAATGGTTCAATATTCGCAAATCAATTAATGTAATACACCATATCAATAGAGCTAAAGACAAAAACCACATGATCAGCTCAATAGATGTGGAAATCGCTTTTGATGAAGTCCAACATGCATTCATGTTAAAAACCCTAGAAAAAATAGGAATAGATGGGCTTTACCTCAATCTGATCAAAGTCATCTATGAAAAACCAACAGCCAAAATCATACTAAATGGACAAAACTGAAAGCTTTCACTTTAAAGTCAGTAACAAGATAAGAATGTCCACTGTCACCACTCCTAATCAACATAGTTCTGGAAGCATTAACCAGAGCAATTAGACAAGAGAGAGAAATAAACGAAATAAGGATAGGAAAGGAAGAAGTAAAACTATCACTATTTGCAGATGACATCATACTTTACACTGAAGACTCCAAAAGCTCCACAAGAAGACTCCTTGGATTAATTGACAAATTCAGCAGAGTAGCTCGATACAAAGTCAACACCCAAAAATCAATAGCATTCCTATACACAAACAACAAACAAACTGAGAGGGAAAATGAGGAAACCATACCTTTTAAAATAGCATCCAAGAAATTGAAGTATTTAGGAATCAATTTAACAAAAGATGTAAAAGATTTATTCAATGAAAACAATACTACTCTGAGAAAAGTGATCAAAGAGGATTTCAGTCAATGGAAAAACATTCCTTGCTAATGGATAGGAAGAACGAACGTTGTGAAAATGGCCATACTACCAAAATTGTTGTACAGATTCAATGCAATTCCCATTAAACTACCATTAGCATACATCACAGATCTAGAGAAAACATGCCTTAAATTCATCTGGAACCAGAAGAGACCCAGAATAGCAAAAGCAATCCTGGGCAACAGGGACAAGTTGGGTGGAATCACAATCTCTGACCTGAAATTATACTACAAAGCTACTGTAATAAAATCAACCTGATACTGGCTAAGAAACAGTCCTGAGGATAAATGGAACAGTCTGGAAGATGCAGCCAAAACAACAAACATACTCAGCCACCTAATATTCAAAAAAGGGGGCAAATAAGCTCACTGGAAGAAAGATAGCCTCTTTAATAAATGGTGCTGGAAAAAGTGGCTTGCCTCTTGCCGAAGACTGAAAATAGACCCAAGTCTATCACCATGCATCAAACTCAAGTCAAAATGTATTACAGACCCAATATTAAAACAGAAACTCTAAATCTATTGGAAGAGAAAGTAGGTAAAAATCTTGAGGACATAGGAGTAGGCAGAGAGTTCATGAACAAAAATCAAACTGCAAGGGAAACACTTCAAAGAATCAATAACTGGGACCTCATCTTACTGAAAAGTTTTTGCACATCTAATGAAATCAGCAGAGTTAACAGAAAATCCACAAATTGGGAAAAAATCCTATCTGGCTCTCCCTCGGATGAAGGTCTTCCATCTAGAACATACAAAGAATTAAAAACATGAACCTGTCCAAATTCAAAGACAAATTCCACAAATGGGCATCTGAGATGAATACACACTTCTCAGATAAAGAAATATAAATGGTATATAAATATGAGAAAATGTTCCACAACGTTAGTTATTCAAGAAATGCAAATAAAAACAACATTGAGATTTCATCTCACCCCAGTAAGATTGGCCAGCATTAAGAAACCATCCAATAACAAATGCTGGCGAGGCTGTGGAGAAATAGGAACTCTGCTGCACTGCTGGTGGGAATGCAGACTAGTTAAACAATTGTGGAGAGTGGTTCGGAGATTCCTCAGCAAAATAGGTCTAGAGGTCCGAATCAACCCAACTATTCCCCTTCTGGGTATCTTCCCAGACGATCTGAAAACATCATATCACCACGATATATGTGCACTCATGTTTATAGCAGCACAATTTGTAATAGCTAAATTGTGGAAGCAACCCAAAAGTCCATCCACAGGGGACTGGATAAAATACTGTGGCATTTTTATATAATACTCCATATCACTTAGCTATAAAGAAAAACAAATTTGAGGTTTTTATAAGCAAATGGTCACAATTAGACACCATACTCGTAAGTGAAATAAATCAGAGGTACATATGCAAGCAACGTATTGTATCACTAGTGTAAGAACCTGAAAGTGGGAATATAAATTAGGAGGTATGAAGGGAATCTGCTCAAAAGTAAAAAGCAAATGGGATGAGGGGAAGGAGAAAAGGAAGGGACAAATATGTATATATGTATGTATGTATGTATACGAAGGATGATTAATATGGTTTGACTATTGACTTCTGTCACTTTATGGTAAGGAACAATTAATGTTTGGTTGTTTGATCAAGATTGTATGTCTATATGTGTTTCCCTGAGCATATACTTTGAAGTTATCAACATGTAATACATCAACTATTGTTAATTCCCTTTTGATTTGGCTGTAATTCAATTTTGATTGTACTCTTCTTGCGCTACTTTGTGTCTCTTTGTTAATGTTTTCCTTTTTTACTTTTAAAAATAAAAAAAGGAATAGAGGGTAAGAAACATGAAAGACATAGTGAAAAGATTTGTCATACAAGTACTTAGAACCTCAGAAAACAAAGAAAACAAATATGAGGTAGAAGCAATATTTGAAAGATTACTAAATTTTGTCCTTAACTGGTAAAATATTTCAACCTGAAGATACAAGAAACTTTTAATACAGAAGTAAGGTAAAAAAAAATTTTTTAAAGGAAACAGAACACACCAGAATTTATACAATACAGCAGGTGGAAGTGTATGATCACAAAAGAAGAAAGATCTCAAACAAAAAAACCTGTTTATGACTCAAGAAGCTAGAAAAAGTAAAGCAAATATGCCTAAAGAAAATAATAAGGATTAGTGCAGAAATAAATGAATTAGAGAAGAGAAAGCCAACAGAAAACATAAACAAAAAACTCTAAGTTGGTTTTCAGGAAATATCAACAGAATTGATAATCCCTTGGTTTGTCTAAGAAAATAGGGGTTCAAATCCATAATATGAAAAATCAAAGAAGAGGTATTAATACAGATGCCACAAAAATAAAAGCATAAGATTACTATTAAAAATGTCAACAAATCAGATAGCAGAAGAAATGGCAAATTACTAGAAACATAAATCTTATCATACATCCTATGAATTATGAAAAAATACTCTGAACACACATATAACCACTGAAGAGACCAAATCAATAATTAAACATACAGACAAACATAGATGCTTCCTTGGAGAATTCTACCACACACTTTAAAAAGATTTCACATTGATCCTTCTCAAAATCTTCACCAAAAATTGAAGTGACAGACATATTCAATCTCACTTTATGAATCCTAGATAAACTTTGCAGAAAATAAAGCTTGACCCCTCTCTAAAAGCAATGGAAAAAATTCCAAATGGATTTATATGTAATTTCAACAATAAAACAAAAGACACCAAAGAAAATGTTATTTCCTAATATATGTTAAAGAAGAAAAAATATATGGTGAATTAAACTACAATTAAGAATTTCTTTTCACCTAAAAAAGGTACATTTAAAAAATTTGAAAACAACAAAGTAGAAAATTATGAAACCAAAGAAGTTTATTTCCAGGATATTTTAAAAGTTTATAAAGACCTAAGAAAATAGCAGAATAAGGAAGGAAGTTCCATGAAAGAAAATAAAATACAGAAGAACACCAAAGAAAAGAGGCAAGAGATTTGAACAGCTACTAAACAAAACATATTTAAATAGGGAAGAAATAGATATTATTGTCTCAGAAATTTGGGAAATTCACTGAATTCAAAATGAAATTATAAAACATACCCACTAAAGAGGATACCATGAAAAAAACCTGAC
Organism: Dinomys branickii; assembly: GCA_004027595.1. Classification (NCBI taxonomy): domain Eukaryota; kingdom Metazoa; phylum Chordata; class Mammalia; order Rodentia; family Dinomyidae; genus Dinomys; species Dinomys branickii. Next base: position 5,466 of record PVLD010022021.1, on the reverse strand, counting down.
CAATTTCAACATGATATGGAACACAAAGAGCTCTCAGTACATTGCAGGTAGAGCGTAAAAGGTAAAAATACTGGTTTTGGAAAATTAGTTGTAATTATCTACTAAAAATAAAGATGAGCCCATGCTACATGATCCATGAACCCAATTCCTAAATGAATACTTAGGGGAAATTTGTATAAGTGGGCACCCAAACACATCTACAATGTATTTAGGAACACAATTATTCAAAATAGAGATGATGCAAACTCAACTACAGGATAAATAACTAAGTATATTCATAAAAAATAGTAGAAATTGAATTCTATGAGCTCCATCTTGTAATAATATAGAAAATTTCAGAAATAATGAGTGATAAATATCAGGATCCCACAAATGCGCACACACAACAAATTTTATGCAATTCTATTTAGAAAAATTCAGGGAATAGAATACAATTACCACAGTTACATACATCAAATGTTACATTTGGAAGAAAATAAGAGGAAAGGATTTGGAAGGTATACATAAGAGGCCTAAGGGGTGGCAATTAAGAGTTTTCATTTTCTAACAGTTGATGTAGATACATAATTTCTGCCTATGTTTTTGTATGTACTGTATTTAAATTATAGCAAAATGTTTACTGCAAAGGGAAATACTATGAAAAATAAATAAGCTGAAGATATGGAACACAAGGTGTATTGGAAACTGAACTTATATGAATGTGTTGAATAGAGAAACACAAAAATAGCCAATATAAGTTCAAGCATGGCAGCATACACTGTGATCTCAGCACTCGGGAGGCTGAGGGAGGGGGATCATTGCATGTTTGGATCCATTTTGTGCTACATACCGAGTTCAAGAGCACCCTGAACTACATAGTGAGACCTTGTCTCAAAAAAGGAAAACAAAACAAAAATTAGCCGGTGTACATTGTCTTGATGTACTCTCTTCCTCTGCTGCTGAGCATTGGTCTTCAATCCCTAAGCTCTAGTGATTCTGAAATCCTTTATCTCTGCCTACAAAATAACTAGCACTAAAAGGATGCTTCACAGGGGCCTCCTTCAAGACATTCTAAAAGTGAATGAACACATGAATGAAAGTAATGAAAATGCAGAAAAACTTGATCCTCAGAAGTAAAATTATAAAGAAAATAATAGCAAAAAGAGCATGGAACTTCAAATTTAACAAAAGGATATTATACACTAACCTTTGCAAAGGAATCCTTAGGTGTCTCCAATTGCTCCACTCTATCCCTAGAGTCAGGGAAACTCGGGCTAAAGGCCATGAAGTCCTTCTTGGGCAGGCCCTCCCCACAGCACACCCTCTGCCCCCCCTGCTGTGAGTATGACCAGCTCCCCACAGCTCTCGAGCACACCAGTGTGGGCTTCCTGGGTCCACACATGCTCTCACCAGGCACCACAGAGCAGCATAGTGCTGTGTAGAGCAACAGCGTGAGCACCAACAAGCTGGACACCACGCAGATGGCAATGATCAGGTACACGTTCACAACCACTATCGCCTTCTCAGAGCCTGACGTGCTCACAAATGTCTGCAACGAGGCCTTTGGCATCTGGCGGCTCTCTACCAATGACAACAGGGTGGCAGTGGCCATCAACGCAGGCTCGCCATGGTCCTTCACCAACACCAACAGGTACTGACGCGATATGTCCTCCTCCTCCAAGGCACGCATGGTGCTGATCTCGCCTGTGTACAGACCCACATGAAACAAGCTGCGTGTGCTCCTAGAAATTGGCAGCAACTCATAAGAGAGCCACGCATTGTATCCAGAGTCCGCGTCCACTGCACCTACCTTTGTCACCACATGACCTGCACCCACTGAACGAGACACCAATTCGCTCACAGTATGCCCAGCTCTGCCTACCCCAAGCCCCAGCAGCACGGGTGCATTGTCATTTTCATCCAGCACAAACACCTGCAGAGTCACGTTGCTCCCCAGGGCAGGCACACCAGAGTCCCGCACGCTCACCTGGAACTGCACCAGCTCCAACTCCTCATGGTCCACAGGCTGCAGCGCGAACACCTTGCCGCTCTCCGCGTGCACCGACACATAGCTCGACAGCGCGCGCTCGCCCACGCGCTGCTCCAGCAGCGAGTAGGACACCAGCGCGTTCTGCTGCGAGTCTGCGTCACACGCGCACACCGTGAAGATGTGGGAGCCCGGCGGGTTGTTCTCCTTCATGAACACTGTGTACTCGGGCTGCGTGAAGGCCGGAGAATTGTTCACATCGGCCACCTCCACAGACATGGTGGCCGAGGCCGACAGCGAGGGTGAACCCCCATCCCACGTGGTCACCACCACCTGATAGGCAGAAGTGTATTCATGATCTAGGGCACTAGCCAGCACAAGTGAATAGTAATTCTTATAGGTGGACACCAGCTTGAAGGGGACCTGGGGAGTCAAAACGCAGGTGACCTGCCCATTGATACTGGAGTCGCGGTCAGACATGCTGAGCAGGGTGATGACGGTGCCTATTTGAGCATTCTCTTTTATTGGAAGTAATACAGACTTGAATTCCAAATCCAGGACATTACCGTTGGTGTCTTCTACTTCTACATTAACTCTCCAATGGCCAGAGAGTGGAGGCTGTCCCTTGTCAATGGCCTCTACGAGTATTTCATAGGATTTGCATTCTTCAAAATCAATGTTTCCCTTTACAGTAATTTCTCCTGTAAATAGGCTCGTGTGGAACTTGGATGCCACATTTGGTGAAATATCAGTTGAAAATGAAAACATAATTTCCCCATTCGAGCCTTCATCCAAATCAGAAGCGTTGACTTTAATAACCATCGCTCCATTTGGGACATTTTTAGGCAATTTTACCGTATAAAGTGTTCTGTCAAAAACTGGAGCATTATCATTGGCATCCAATACAGTGATGAGTAACTGAACAGTGCCAGTCAGCTCAGGTTTGCCTCCATCAGTGACAGAGAGCTCCAAAATAATCTCGGGAATTTCTTCTCGATCTAAAGATTTCTGTAATACAAGCCCAAGACCTTTTATCCGCTTGTCATCGGATGGTTTTTCCAGCGAAAAATGTTCGTTGGGGCTGAGTCTGTAAGTCAGCAGAGCGTTGGATCCGACATCTGCGTCCCGTGCGCCCTCTAGTGGTAATCGAGTGTCAAGGGGCGTAGATTCTGCGATGAACAGACGCTTTAGTGTCGCTGGAAAGACGGGCGGGTTGTCGTTAATGTCCTTCACCTCCACCTCCACGTGGAAAACCCGCAGTGGCCCGTCCACGATCACCTCCAGGTGGACGCTGCACTCCGCGCTCCGCCCGCACAGCTCCTCGCGGTCGATCCGCCCGTTCACAAACAAAATGCAATTCTGCAAGTTTACCTCCAGCAGATCCGCGAGCTCCTTGGACACCACCCGGAACAGGCGCGGCACCAGCTCGGCCAGTTCCAGCCCCAGGTCCTGCGCGATGCGGCCCACGAAGGTGCCGTGCTTGGCCTCCTCGGGGACCGAGTATCGGAGCTGGCCGCTCGCCGCTTGCCAGGCTCCGAAGAGCAGAAGCAAGAAGAGCAGGCGCTCAGCTCCAGGATCTTCTCTCTAGGAAAACATCATTGCAAGCCTTTTCCAAATATTTAGTTGCTCTTACATCGACCCAAAATTAGAAAAATAATTTAATTTCCTTATTTTTCATCCTTAAGTGTTTCTCCGGTAGTATATTTCAAAGACGATGAAGAAAGGCATTCTGTGAGTGTGTAATGTCCGCTGCATTTCTTTTGTGGAGAAAAACCTTGTGGTGGACAGCGATATCATGTGGCTAAACGTGTAAGTGTTAACTAAACGTATTTATCTTCTCTCACAATACTTCAAACTCTGCCAAAATTTTTATTTTCATTTGCAATTTCTGTCGAGCACTCATCAAACTGTTTCCTCAAACTATATCCTTATAGCTTTTATACTAACTCATAACTTTTAATGATTCAAACTCATAACATATAGTAAAAGTATTGCAGTTATGGTTTCAACAATGGACATCTTCTGCAAATATTTCTTGTGTGATAGGCACTGCTCTATTTGACTTAAATTTTCCGTTATTTTATATGGACATTAATATAATTCATTTTTATAAGCACATACAAATTAAATAACCCTAAAATGACATTAATTGGAAGTACCTACGTGGGATAGCAATTTGATTAAGATGTCAAACCTTTAATCACTTGGCCTCCCAGCATACATTATGTAAAAGTCAGTCTTTGAAATTGTGACCATCAAAAGCTTGAGAAATTGAAATACTTGTAAAGTATGTACACATGTATACAGATGTATATATTTATATTACAGCAATTGTCAACTTAAAACAGGTTCGCTTATGATTAATTTGTAGAAAGTCTATAAATCACTTTTTCATTTATTTATTATATTTATTTATATTTTATCTATTTATGTATGGTCTTGTTACTTGTCTTTTGCTCATATATCAGAAATCAGCCTTATACAGTGAATTTCTTTTATCAATTTGTTTTCAAATTGCAAGATGACACTGTGCAATTTTGATATTTGTTGCATTCCTCTTGCTCTAAGTAAGACTATTTTACTCTTTACATTTTCCACACTATTTATGCATTTCAACTGACTCATATATTCTAAAATGTTCAAACAGTGAAATAATTATATTTTTAATGATCTCTACTCTGGATGAATATCTGGATTCTAGTTGCTTTAAAAGTTATTGCTTGAAAGAATTAGTGATTTAACCAATAAGGGAAGAGAGAAAAATGACCTTGTAGCATGAGTTCCTAAGCCACATATCTAAACCTAGGTAATAAAATATTCTAATAATCTCTGTGAATTCAGTCAGAAGCAAGAGTTCTTTGAGAATCTGGAAGCTGAGCAATACAATTTATGAGGAGAGGTCAAATTAAGAGAATAAGGAAGAATATGAGATTATCCAAGTTTTTGCTTTATAACCACATTTTTTGGCAGTGCTGGAGATCAAATCCAAGAACTCATGCATGTTAGATGAATGTTCTACTACATTCCCGGCCCCATATCATTTCAATCCAACACAGCACTTAAGTATTAGGAGAAAAGCTTTTATACAAGATTTTGTTTTCTGTGTTTCAGTGGATCAAAGACAGAATTAAAATTTCCTCCTATTATATCATCTATATATTTTTTTTTTTTGCTTTTTAGTTTTTTGGGTTTTTTTGTACAAGGAACTGAACTCAGGACCTTGTGCTTTTTTTTAATTTTTTTTATTTTTTTTTTATTTTAGAAACATAAAAGTACAAAAACATATTGACAAACAGATACCCATTATCATAGAAAATAGTACAATCACATCTAATCTATAGACAAGGTGATATGGACTCAACAGTAGTTGTTGCTTTATCCATTGATATCTTCGAATTGTAGATGTATGGACCCATATACAGACATGTAAATTTAGTCAGACTGTTGATCCTCTCAACAACAGAAAAAAAAAAAAAAAAAAAAAAAAAAAAAAACAAAAA
>PVLD010022020.1:0-30157 GCA_004027595.1 Dinomys branickii | reverse complement strand
GCCAAGTCTGTCTCGAGCTGGTGGTGTTTATTAAGGAGGATCGCTCCCTTGCTGCTCACCTGGTCGCCATCTTCCCATCATCCTCTGGACAGATTTCTTGATACACATGAACTACCCAAGCGAGATAAACACTGCATCTACAGTCAAGTTAACCAACAGGAAAGTCCTTAGTCCACGGCTCCCATGAAACGCAGCCGTACTCTGCGGTCCTCACGCAGGCGAGCGAAAGGCCGCCGCCGCCACCAGCCCAAACGCTCCAACCGCGCTCCTGCCGGCCGCCATCTTCCTCTGGCCACGACGCCGCCCTTCGCCGGCTTGGCTGCTGCTCGTGCGAACTGGGGGCGCCAGGGGCCGCGGGCACGGGGTGCGGGCTTGGCGCCCACACAAAGGCGCGAGCGCGGGCGGCCCCAGCCCGCCAATTTTCCCTTCAGTCCTCCACGGCCACGCGCTTCAGAGATGGCGACTGCCCTCCAAGTCTGGCCGATCTGCACGCCCGCCGCTCATGCACGGCCTCCCTGACCGAGATGGCGGGGAGGGGACGAGAGGAGGCCGTGCACGCACGCCCATGCACGCCTTAAGATGGCCGCGCCACCCGCGGAGAACAGGCCTAATATTCCCATTTTTTTCTCAACCAGTTCAGTCAATTTTTTTATTAAACATGCTCCTTTCAGGAGGTGAATTATATCCCTTCTGAGGAGTTTTTCAATTTGTTAGCTTAAACTGTACATACAAAGAAAGCAGTATATGGGGTGTAGGACAAGTGGTGATAAAGACATCGTGATGCCATAGCCTAGCCACTGGCAACAATGATAGCTAACACTTTATGAGCGCCTATTATGGCTTTTTTTTTTTTTTTGGCGGTACTGGGGATTGAACTCAGGACGCTGCGCTTGCTAGGCAGGCGCTTATTGCACTGAGCTATATCCCCAGCCCTTGAGCGCCTATTATGTACCAGACACAAATATTTACCCTTTAATCCTCGCAATGGCCATTGAAGGAGGTGTCATTATTTCCATTTCGTAGATGAGGAAACTGGGGTTTAGAGAAAGTTCAATGACTTACCCAAGGTCATGCAGCCTGTAAGCCAGGATTTCCATATTTCTCTGAAGCCAGGCTCTTGTATCATATTGCCATCTGCCCTCCCTGCCTAGGAGGATTCAGATCCATCCACACTTGTGATGTGGGTATCAAAGGCAGGATATGGATGGAATGATAAAGTATTCGTTTCACAGCATACAAACTTTTTTTTCTTTTTAAAAGACAGATCTTTTGATCTAAATGACAATCCTGTGCTGTAACTATTATTATTCATGTTTGGTAGAAGAAAAACATTAGGCTGAGAGATTAAATTAAAATTTTTTTCTTATAAAATAATCCTTCTGATGTTCAACTGCACAGTAGGTAACGATAGTTAACAATAATATATTGTATATTTCTAAACAGCTAGAAGAACTGTTTTTGAATGTTCTTACTGTAAAGAAATGTTAAATGAATGAAGTAATGGATATGCTAATTGCCTTGACTGGCTCATCACACAATGCATACCTTTACTGAAATATCACATCATACTCCACTAGCATATATAGTCATTTCGTGCCAATAAAAACTGTTCCTATAATTCCACTACTTAGAGGTATCTATTCTTAACTTTTTGGGACATTGTTCCCACAGCTGTATATAAAAATTCGTATTTCTTTTTAAAAAATAGGCCAATGTACTGCATGTACTATTTTATAACTGGCTTTTTGATTTAAAAATATATATTGTGAACATTTTCAGTGTTGTTAAATATTCTCCTACAATAATGTCTTAATAGTTATATTGAATTTGCGTCTGTGGTGATCCACATAGTCCTGTGTGCTTCTGAGAGAAAATAGTAAAGATACTAATATGATGGCGTAATATAGTCAGTAGTTTTACATCATTCATACAATTGAGATCCTAAGCATTTCAGTTGGTTAGAACTTTATTCTGAGTGAATAATTTTTGGTAGGGCTTTGTTGTATCATTGCCTCTGTGTGAGTATACACCATTATTTCTAAGTGAATTATGAACTAAGCCACACCACCGATCACTGTCAGCATTGTGCAAAATGAAATCATAGTCCTAAGAGAACCTTCCAGGGCCGCCCAGTTTCCTCAGTCTCTCTAGCTTCAGAGTCATGTGTGGCTTGTCTTCATTTTTTCTGTTACATTGAGGATTCTTCAGGGAAGACTTTCGCTGGTCCATCTTAGTATCTCTTACATTTCCTACCCAGCAAAGGGACCCCATCTCAAGTGATTTAAGTTTAATTTATATTCACTTATTATGGCAGTGGCAATAGCCTCAAACATTTTTACCCATAGACATTGTATCAATAAATTGGATGAGAAAGTGATCAGAAAAAAAAAAAAAAACCTTTAAAAAAGAGGTAGTGAGGCCATGTGGAATCTCAGGAAGGACACTGGATTGGTTCAAGAAGATGCAGCTGTGAAATTTGCCAAAAATTTACTGAGACCACTTGAAAAAGTCACTTGTAATTTCTAGGATTTCTTCTTCTTTCTGGAAAAGGCAGGTATTACATGAGATGATTTCTAGATCTTTCCAGAAGTGATATGTGGGGATTCATAATTTAATATCATTTAGGCTCATTCCTACTCCATAAGAAGAACATAGATTCTGAAGCAGTTTTTCTGGAATTTGGATGTACCTTGGAATTCACCCAGGGAGCTTTAGAAAAAAACCAATACTGATGCTGGGATTCCTCTGTGAAGGACTGATATAGAAGTGAGCTAGAGTGTGACTTGAGTCTAGCATTAAGAAAAGCAAAAAAACAAAACAACAAAAAAAAAACAGAAACAAATTCTGTAGGACTCAGTGGTTGTGAATGTAGCATGCATGCCACAGCAGGCTGTTTGTATCATTGAAACTTCTAAAAGTTTCGCCCTCAGTGCAGTCTGGGTAATTACATGTACAGCCCAAACCACTGCTTCTCAAACTTTCACCACTGTCATAGCAGTCAGTGATCCATTCCTGGTCATGCCCCAGGTATCACCACTTCAACCTAAAAAGTCAATAGGAAGGCTGAATTCCCTATGGTTGGTAATGCTATTTCAGCACTACTCACATAGAGGTGGTTTGCTATACGGTATTGTTCTATGTACTTGTGTGGAAGTGCACATGTGTATGTATATGGCCTAGAAATCTGTTGTAAATTAAATGGGACTAGAGATGAATTGAGGATTATAGGTTATCTCTACTGACTATTGAATATTCCATGTCAATTAAACATGTAAAAATGTGTAAAAACCAAGTACAGTATCATGATCCACTCATAACTATTACAGGACTGGCACATCTCCATACAGTAAGAGCCATGGCTAGGGCTACTGTGTTACCCTGGCATGAATCATAAGAAATTGGGATCCCCCTGGACATAATGAACAGTAATATAATTTTGTAGTTATTCTCTTAGTATGGTGAAGCAGCAAGCCAAATTGAGTTTCTAGATAAATTTTGACATATGGGTCTTATTCTTAGAGAAAACGAGCTCTTGTTTTGGCTTTCTTCCAGAATTCTGTAGAAATCCACATGGTAGCTTATTGTTGTGTTAGAAAAGGTACTACAGTATTTTTTCATGAAGAAGAACAAATTGCTAAGTTTAATTAGTCCTTTGGGGCAGAATTTAGAATGTCTTTTCAGTCTGGTGGCTGTACCCCATATGAGCTAATGTCTGACTCCCATGGGATGAGTCTTACAGGCTGCTGAACCTCAAGGCCTCTGTGGGGGCTTCTGGTGATGGTGGAAGAATCCTCACCATAGCAGCAAAGCATGATGTTAATATCATTAAAACAAGCAAACAATCATCCATAGGAAAGGAGGTTAAGAAGTTGTGTTAGAGTCTAAAATCTAGGCTTCCACTTGACATTTATGAGTGGATGTGGTTTAAGGAATCATGTCAGACCAATCAGTTAATAGCTCTTTCAATGAAAAGAAATGAAAAGAAACTGAAAACATCCATGTAAAAATATCTCAGTTGGCATCATTTCTTATGCTTACAATGTAAACCTGTATCTTGGAGGTGGGCTTTGATCTTGGAAGTATTGCTCAGGGAGATGTGGTTTTAGGGTGAAACACCTATTGATAGAGGAAAGCACAAATGTGGTGTCATTGTGTAGCCAAATTTAGAAGCTTGAAGGGGAGGAACAGCTACCAAAGAGACCAGTATTCCAGAGGCAAATTCTGTGTGAGTTTTCAGTTGACCTAAATATGCCTACATAAGTTGGTAAAAAGTGTCAAATCTAGTGTTCTCAGTATAGCATTAGTAAGGTGATGTAATGAAAAATAGAAATTTTCCTGCACATCTTTAAGTAGTGATGTTTGGGTCTTAGGTTATCCAAAGAACTCTCAGATTGTCCTAATTAATATTACTTCGGCCCTCGGTCAGGCTTATGTGGCATAAGCAGTCCAATCATCAGTCAGTGACATATTAAAGTGCCGCAGAGCTGTGGGTGACCTCTGCATGGACACAGTGTTTGCCAACCAGTAACACTCATATGTCTGTCATAAGCACAGAGCAACAGCTATCGTCTGTGATGGGAAAAATGTGTTCACTCAGCAGAGTCTTGAAATACCGTGCTTCTCTCATGTGTATGTTCTTTGTAATCATCAGGGAAACAGTGTAACACACATTTTTGACTAACGGTTTCCCATGCACAACGCACTGATGGAACTAGGGTCCCATTTGGAGATAGCTCAATTTAGGGTTCAGCTTGTTTTCTAGAAATAAAAATTGCTGTTTGACAGAGATAGATACAGGAGGGATAATAACGGAAAGAAACAAGGTGAGGTGCTCTGTGTCACATTTCCGTTGCAGTTGTGTCTGGCCTGGCACATCCCGGTAGCATGACTTCTGGCATACCCTAACATTTGCGAGGCAAGAAAGCATTGTCAGTATTTCTTCAACAGCACAGCCACAGCAGCTGATGTCAAAGCTGGCCGTTTTTGCTACCTTGGACCTTGTGTCGTCTGTTCAACACCTATTTATTGAGTGCTACTTAGCACCAGGGAAACTCACGAGGAAAAATGCTATTCCTGCCCTTATGGGGTTTACAAGTATGTCCAGGAGATGGAGATTAATTGTTTCTTGTCATTGTGATAAAGGCGGTCTCAGATATTCTGAAGAAATCCATGATCAGGCACTAGTACCCGAGGAAGTAACAGTTATCACATCTGAAAGCTGTGCTGGAGATAGCAGCAAATGGGTAGCCAAGTGCTCTAGGTAGCAGGAAGAGCACATGCCAAGTCCTTAGGGAGCGAGAATATTGATATTGAAGGAACTAATAGTCTCAAAGGCCACCTTGCCTTTGAGACAGGAGAGGAAGGAGGGACCGAAAGTGTGCAGAGCCTCAGAGGCAGGGCAGGGGTTTTTGCCTTTATCTTAACTTAAAAGCCATGGGGAGGTATTGAAGGTGCAAAGCAGAGGAAGTGATACGTGCAGCCTGATGCTTTTAAAGAACCCCACTGGTTACAGAGTGCCCCAAAGAATAAAGCCAGAACGGGCATGGTTTCTGAGAGGCCAGGCAGAAGCTACGGCAGAAATCGCACCCAGAGAACTGGCCTGAAGGAAAGGTGGCAGAGGGGAGCCGTGGAAGCGTCCAGGCCTATTGATGAGGTAGAACGGTCAGTTCTTGGCATAGCTGCAACTACGGTGGTGAGGATGTCCATCTCCAGGCTGTCTCAGGGTGTCGCCTGAGTGCTCCGGCCATGTATCTCACTCAGTTTGGGGTTGAGCTAATGCTAGACGGTTAGAGCTCCAACCTCTGTGTGTGCACCCAGAGAATCTGCCTCATGAATAAAAATCATGCTTTCCTGTGATTTTTATTCATGGAACAATTGTACCTAGAGACAACTCAATAGGAAAACTATTAATAACTGGTGATAATATCATCTCGCTGCTTCGAAATAAACGTTTTTCATTTTCAAAAGTTCTAAGTTCAGTTGCTTTCAATATCTCTGCTCCCATGGCAAAGGTATATAAATCAAGATGCAAATATCATAGGCTTCTTATGGCTTATAATAAGAATGGCTATTTTCTTGGAATTATTTTGCTGAATTTGCATATGTAATCCAATGGAATATATTTATTTCCAATGATTCTGTGAGTCTTTTTCATTTCTTCCCTATTTTAGACATGAGTTTTGTTTAATCACCTTATATTCGTAACCTACTGTTATGGTTGATACATTGTGTCAACTGGGGGAATCTAGAGGTTTAACTGAGTGACTCAGGAGGAAGCTGGAGTGCTTCCTTTGTAAACATCCTGAATGTGTGGAAGAGGAGGACATGGAGATTGTGTGAGAGGTTCACGACCCCTGGGTGGGGTAGGTTGTTTACAATGTAGGAAAGAAAAGGAGGCTGCTTGCAGCCATTCTGCCTTTTTTGCTTGGTGGTATTTGCTGTGCTCTGCTGCCATGAACAGTTTGCCCTCTGCCATGTGCCATTCTGCCTCAGAACCAGCCAAGTAAGGACTGAAACCACCACAAACTGTAAGCTAAATAAACCTTTACTTCCTTCATTTTGGGTGTTGGGTATTTTGTCTCAGCAACGAGAGAAAAGTAACCAAGAGACCTACACATACTACTATTGTTCCTTGACCTCAGCAGCACTGTAAATCTCTTCCAAATCTCCAGTCTCACAGTTCCCTTTTGGGCCATTTCTCTTATCTTTCATTGATGCTCTTCTCCCCACTGCCCAGTTTTTCTCTTTGTGAAAGTAGCTGCTGGCGTGATAGATGTGAGTTAGAATGTGAGTTCGGGGGGTGTAGTTACCGAGGGGAGCCCTGGTCCCAGACGTTGCCAATCCTCTTTCCTCAATTTTCTGTGCATTAACTTCAAGTGCAGTCATTACTCATTTAGTCCTCATATAAAATGCTCTTTGGGGCAATGACAATTTTTCTCTAATATAAGGCAAAAATGGCATATCAGTCTGATGATGTGGATTTTATAGCAATTGGCAGATTTTGTTTGTGTGGGGAGTTTTTATAGTTCTCGGTTACCATTTTTTTAAAGTTGCCATTTGGATCAAGAGGGATTTTGTTTCTTAACTAGGATTATTTCTTTATCAGATATTAATTTAGAAGTGTTTTTTTCTCTAAATGCCAAATTCATGGAGATGCTACATAGTTAATTTTTTCCTTTTTAACTAGATTATCCCCATATCAACTATTTCCTAAAGCTAGGATAAATGTACTTAAGCAAAAATATCCATCTTATGAGTAATATTTCCCCCAAATACAATGAGGTCCATTTTAAATGAATACCTGAAATAAAAATAATCCTAATGATAGATATACTGTACTTGTATCAGACCCATTGAGTTCCTTTAAACCCTATTCAATAAATGCCTGATTAATAAATAATCTTGTTAAATGAATAAAACCCCAGTGCGCCAAATGGAGGCATACAAAGCAATCATGATCAGACTTGTTATAGGAGAATGATAGATGAATAAATCTACTGTGCAATTAATTTGTGACTGAACACTGATGAAATCCCTGTGGCAATACTAAATCTGTTAGAGGAATAGATTTATCATCTTCTTTCAAACAATTGCATTCCAGGAACTTAACAAGAATACTGTTATCTGCATTTCATCATAAATGAGATATCTACTCATTTACATTGGGAAGAAATAGTAGTGTTATACCAGCATCTGTTGTTATTGACACTAACCGCAAGAGTAATGTGTGATACAAACTGAAAATGCTGAAAGCTGCTTCTATTTCTTCAAACTTGATCAAAGTTGTCTAACTTTTAGATAGTTTGTTAGGAATAATTCTTCTTTTGAAAATATGAAAAGCAACCCAATGAAGAGCAGGCTGTACAATAGTTTGAAGGCAATCTGTACTCTTCTATAAAGAATATGGTCCCTCTTAACTTTTAAAAACCCAGATTTGGGGACTGTGGTTTAAGATCATTGGGCATAGGGAGGATATCACCACTTACTGCATATTTTGGCTTCAAAGGACAGCCTACCTGAATTTTAGTGTTTTCATTTAGTGTAGGCCCTTATTTATACAAAACAAAACAGACCTTCTCAAACCCACACACCTAAAACAATAGAAAATGTTTTGAATTGAAAGTTAAGTAATCTCAATTTATAAGATGCAGAACATGGCAAACTTGAAAAAGATGTAAGGATCAAGAAACAAGGCCATGTTTACTGCACTCTTTTCTTATGGGGGAACTAGAGATGATATTTTAAATTCAGTCTTTTTTACCATAGAATACAAATTAAGAGATAAAATCTGAATGAAAACTAAGATGGGTATAAAGATTAGCAAGGTATGGACTTCAACATAGGATCCTGTTTTTCAACGTAGAATTTTATAGAGGTAAGGCAGGAAAGAAGAAAGAGATTTTCTTAAAACTTGAAGGAGGAAACAGTTTGTGCCATGGGAATAACATGTGAAATCAGATTTTATTAAGGTTTTAATATGTGTTCAAGTAAATGATCTATGCAGATGAAACTAAAACATTGTCTTAATTTTAATCTAGTTTACTCTTTTTGCTGTGAGTAGCTGAGAATCATAAAGGTTTTTTTTTATTAATATAATACCTGTAAATAGCACTCCCATGTATTTTCTTGTTTCTAAGACTTAATAAAAAGTAAACATTTTACACATCCTTATGGATAATGGGTATCATTTATTTCCACCATGATTCTTGACCAATATTATGTGTATAGGATCATTCTTTTTTTTTTTTTTTTTTTTTTTTGCGGTACTGGGGATCGAACTCAGGACCCTGCGCTTGCTAGGCAAGCACTTATTCCACTGAGCTATATCCCCAGCCCGTGTATAGGATCATTCTAAGGGATTCTTTGATATAGAATCTTCAGTATAAGCAAAAAGAAAGAAACGTTATGACTTACAGAACTTATACTTGATATGAAATAATTCATTAGAATATTGTGCTTGACATATGAACTTAAGAACTACCTACATGAATTATTGCCAAATTCTGCCATTTAAAAAACATTTTTATTGTGATGAGACACACACACAACATATTTACTTGAAGCTGGGAAATACTTGTGGGAGAGGAAATAGAGAAAAGATGGTCAACAGGTACAGAGGTATACTTATTTGTAACAGTTATTTGTGTATTTCAAAGCACCTTGTAGGAGATTTTGATTTTTTCACAGAAAGAAATGATAAATGTTTGAGGAGATGGATAGGCTAAGTACTCTATTCTAACAGTTATATATTACATACCTGTAATATCACACAGTATTCCCAAAATATGTACAATGATTATGTCAATTAAAAAGAAAAATATTTAAAAATTTCATGTTAACCAGGCGTATAATTCAGGAGCATTATGTATGTTCATATTGCTGTGCAACTGTCAGTACCACCCATCTCTAGAGCATTTCCCTCTTTCTAAACTGGAATTCCATTCACTTAATAGTAGCTCCATATGCTTCTCCCCGATGCCTAGCAACCACAATTATACTTTTGTCTCTGTGAATCTCACCTAAGTGGAATATAAAATATTTATCCTTTATTAACTGGTTTATTTCATTTCATGGAATGCCTTCAAAGTTTACTTGGATATTAACATGAGTCAGTATTTCATTCCTTTTTATGGTTGAATATTATTCCACTGTATGTGTATGCTCATTTTTTTAATCATTTCTACAGTGATGGATATTGAGTTGTTTCCATTTTGGGCTGTTATGAATAAGGCTGTTGCGAATGTGAGTATAAATGTATCTGTTGGCATCTCTGCTTACATATCTTTTCTTATATAGTTAGAAGTGAAATTGCTGTATTGTATGATAATTTAATATTTATTTGAAAAATTTTTGTGCATACTATTTTACACAGCAGTGGCATTATTTTATATCCCCACAAGGAATGCATAAGGGTTCTAATTTATTGACTCCCTCAGCAAAACTGCTTTTTTTTGTCATAACCATCCTAATGGACATGAAACAATATTTCACTGGGGTTTTGATTTGCATTTCTTAATGACTGGTGATGTTAAATTTTTTCATATGCTCTTTGGCCATCTCTGTTTCTTCTTTGGAGAAGTATCCAAGTCCTTTGTCCAGTTTTTTTAAAGAAATTATCTTTTTTGTTGTTTGTGTTATAGTAGTTCTTTATATATTATTGGTATTAATCCCCTATGAGGTATATGATTCACAAATATTTTCTTCTATTTCATGGGTTGACTTTACTATGCTCAGAGTGTCTTCTGATAGGCAAAAGTGTTTAATTTTCATGATCCATTCACCTGTTTTTTTCTTTTTTGTGCTGGTGTCATATTCATTTTTTGACTCACTTTTTTTTTGTGTGTGAAATGCCTATTTTATTATTTCTTTAGTTCTTCATTTTGTTTTTCAGTGCTGGGGATTGAACTTAGAGTCTTGCACATGTTAACCACAAGCTCTACCACTGAACTACATCTCCACCCCCAAATATAAGAAAATATTAAATCACTACTGAAATAGAACACAAATATCATTTCCTATATACAGAATACAGTATTCTTATAAAGACCAATATAATATTAGAAAAAAATGTTCATCCATTGTGCATACTGTTAATAGTATATATTCCTCTTTGGGAAATATTCCTGTACAAGGAGCAGAGAAGCTGGGCATGGTGGGACATTTGAGCTACTTGGGAAGCTGGGGCAAGAAGATTGTGAGTTCAAAGCCTGCCTGGGTAACATATCAAGACCCCATCCCAATAAGAAAAGAAGGAAGAGAGGGAGGGAGGTGGGGAGAAGGAAGGGAAAGAGGAGACAGACAGGGTGGGGGAAGAAAACAGCAGAAAGGAGGAGAGAGTTGTAAAGAGCACGAAAATAGACGGACCCTCTCTAGGCCTTCAGGAAGCCTGAATGTAAGCATAACAGATGAACTAAGGTAAGTGCAAGACCTTCTTTTGTAATAGTACTTCTAAGATGAGCAAAACTGCTGTAGAAATTCTTAATTAAGTACTGTATAGATTATTTTCTGCCTGGAGGTGGTTGAGAGGGAATTTAAGGTAAGGTTTCATAGGGGAGGTATATTTGAGATAAGCCTCAAAGAGCTTAAAAGGTCTTAGCCTGTATAAAGTGAAGAGAAATGTTGGAAACTGTGAGGCTATAGAAAAGCAAAATGCATATTTAGCAGATGGCTGGCCTAATTCAGCCTGATTACAGTTTGGGAAACATGAGAAATACGGCCTGAGTCTTCAGATATTTCCCCAGCTTTTGTACCCTTTAACATTCTCTCTGGGTCTTCCTTTAAGGGTTTGGTTTTTCTGCCATGTTTAGGGAGTCAATCCATATCATAAGATCATAATGATGTTTCTTAAATTTCTTTAAGTAGCTCTGTAATAAACATTGGGTTCTATAATTCCATCTGGAATTTAGTTGTGTGTATTATGTAAAGATTACAAATCATTTTTTTCTGTATGGGCATTCATTTATTCAAATGAAATGTATTTAAAAACAAAATGGCAGGATACGAAGTCAGCATGCAAAAATGGGTAGTTTTCCTGTACACTGGTAATGAGCCCACAGGAGAAATAAATCAGGAAAACAAGTCCATTCATGATCGCTTCAATAAAAAATAAACACCAAGGGATAAACCTAGCGAAGAAGGTAAAGACCTCTGTAATGAAAACTGCAGAACTCTGAAGAAAGAAAGAAGACATTTGAAAATGGGAAGACATCCCCCATTCTTGGGTAGACAGAATTAATATCTGGTCATATTACCAAAAGTGGTATGTACATTTAATATATCCTCATTAAAATAACAATATTCTTCCCAAAACTTGAAAAAAACAATCCTAGAATTTATCTCGAATCAAAAGTGACTTAGAATAGCCAAAGCAATTCTATTTTTTTTTTTTTTGGCGGTACTGGGGATCGAACTCAGGACCCTGCGCTTGCTAGGCAGGCGCTTATTCCACTGAGCTATATCCCCAGCCCAGCAATTCTAAACAACAGGAGCAAAGCAGTAAGTGTCACAGTTCCAGATTTAAGTTACTTTGCAAACTATAGTAACAAAACAGCATGGTACTGGCAGAAAAATAAACGTATAGACCAATGGAATAGAAGATGAAGAAATAACTCCAGCCACCTTCAGCCATCTGATTTTTTTTTTTACAAAAAGGCCAAAAACATACACTGAGAAAAGCAAGCCTCTTTAACAAATGGTACAGGAAAAGTGGTTATCCATGTGCAGAATGAAAGTAGACCCATATGTATCACTCTGTTCTAAATTAATAAAAATGGATGGGAGATCTAGCTCCAAAAACAGAAAGCTGAACTTGCTGAAAGATAGTACTTGAAGCCATTGGCACAGACAAGGACTTCCTGAACTCAGCTCCGGTAATACAATAAATACCAAGAATCAACAAACGGGACTACATCAAGTGGAAAGGCTTCTGCACAGCAAAGAAAACAACACAGCAAAGAGACAGCCTAAAGAATGTGAAAAAAGTTTTGCCAGCTAACCTGCTCATAGAGGGTTAATATTAGTACCATATAAAGAAATTCAAAATTAGATTCCCCCCCAACAAATGACCCAATAAAAAACAGGCAAACTAAATAGATGCTTTTTAAAAGAAAGCAGCGCAAGTAACCAGTAAGCATGAAAAAATGTTCATCAGTTTAAGCCATTAGGGAAATGTAAATCCAAAGAACTCTGAGATTCCGCCTCCAGCCAGAATGACTATCATCAAGAACACAGAAAAATGGTGGCTAGGATGTGGGGGGAAATGGAGCCTGTCTGCACGGTCGGTGGGAATGTGAGCTATGATAACCACTGTGGAAATCAGCATGGCTGCTCCTCAAAAAACTAAAACTACAAATTCCATTTGATCCAGCTATTCTCCTTCTAGCCATATTCCTGAAAGAGGTAGTAACATCACACCATAGTGACCTGTTTGTGCCTTTGTTTATAGCAGCACAGTTCACAGAGATAACTCTGGAAGCGCCTAGATGCTCATCAAAGAATGGTAAAGAAAATATGGTATCTATACACAATTGAATATTATTCAGCCATAAAGAAAAGGAAATCATGTTATATGAAGGAAAATGGGCGGGTTTTGAGATCATAATGTTAAGTAAAGTAAGTCTGACACAGAAAGTTAAACGTTGCATAGTTTCTCTTATATGAGAAGCTCCAAATATAAGTAAAGAGTCACACAAAGGAGAGTAATGTAAGGAGAGTAACGTAAAGGAGAGGTAACATTATTTTTTTTTTATTTTAGGATGCATGGAGGCAGACTTTGAGGGCATGGCAAGAGGATTTGGGGAAAGGGGATGGGAGAGGAGGGTAAAGGAATTGAAAATGACCAAGATACAGATATCCACTCCCCAAATGAATGCAACTATTGTATATCACAAATTGTTATCACACTAATAAAAACATTTTGTTCTATTATACCATCAGGAATTTAGTTTTACATGTGATATAAAAATTCCAAATTCATTTTTTCTGTATATTCATTTATTCAAATACAATGTATTAAATAGTAATTTTTACTGCTCTAAAATACAGCCTTCATCATATAGTTATGTGTGTGTGTCTTTCTGGATGCTCTGCTGTGTTTCACTGACTTGTCAGTTTTTGCTTTGTTTCTTGTATGTTTATGTTTATGGTCATGCTTTGATTTCTGGTAAGGCAGATTCCTTGTCATTATTCACCTATTGAATTTTTTTTTGTACTGGGAATTGAACTCATGACCTTACACTTGCCAGGAAGACGCTGTACTGCTCAGTAATATCCCCGACCCTCAAATTTTTTCTTGATTGTTCACATTCACTCGTCCAGATTAACATTGGAATCTACATATTGGATTTTGAAGAATACGATGGTGTATTAAGTTGTAGCCAGGATTTGTTGTAATCAGGTGTGGAAAGGCACGCTGACACAGAAATGATTATCATGAGAGAGATTTACACTCACAGATCCCAGGCAGAGCCACATGTGAGTCAGTAGGCAGCATGGGGCTGCATGGTCCAGAGTCTTTAGGAGTGATTTCATGGGAAGCAGTGGTGAGGCAAGGTAAATATGCTGAAAAAGCTTCAGATTGCATAATTTGGGGCCGGAGATGTAGCTCAGCAGCATGGCCCCTGCCTGGCAAGTGTTATGCCTTGAGTTCTGTTCTGGGTACCCAAAAAAAAGATTGCCTAAGTTGGGTGGACTCAGGGCTTTTCAAGTGATCACCTGTTGTCTGGTACCTGGTCATGAGGTGATCCAGAGCAGCAGGAATGTTGGTGTGGTGTGTGACTGATCGTGAAGATGGTTGCTGGTGTGGGCTCTCGGGTGTGGGTTGCGGGTGTATAAATGAAAGGCACACTTGCAGGAGTCATCTGACAGCTCTTGGAACAAGCTGGCTTAGGAAAGGCAGTCTCTCCACGATGCACACTTCGGAATGCCAGAATAGCAAGAGTGCAGAAAATATCATCAAAACAAGTTGTGATTCTGAGATTGCATCAGCTTCTAGAGTAATTGGACAAAGAAATTATGACAATGTTGATTCTCCCGTCTAGGAACATAGTACATTTCTTCATTAACCTAGGTGTTGCTAGTAACATCATATATTTTTCTTGCTATAGGTTTTGATGACTGTTGCTGGGTTTATTTTCATAAATATTCCTATAATTTTTTCCTGTTCTTTTTTCCTGTGGCTTCACAGAGCATGAAATCCTTAGAGGATCTTATTCAGCACTTGCTTATTCATTTTGTCCTCAAATATTTAAAAGTATGGGTCATGTTCTAAGGTAGCACAAGGCAGACTCTTCATGGTGGTCTTCTATGCCCACCCAGATCTGGGGGACGTGAGCCTCCTGTGGAGACTTTGAACACACAGAGAGCACAGCTTGCAGAATAGATCTCAGAGCCACTGGGAAGACCCTAGGTAGAAGAAACTGGGAATCTATCCAAAAGAAATAAAATCAGTATGTTGAAAAGACATCTGCAGTCTTATTTATTGAAACACTATAATTCATCAACTAATAAATCAATAAAGAAAAAATACAGTCCATATAGTGAAGTATTATTCAGCCATAAAAAGAAGAATGAAATCCTGGCATTCATTACAACGTGGATAGTGCTAGAGACCATTATGTTAAGTGAAAGGTGCTAGGCACAGAGAAACAAGTACCGTATGATCACACTCATGGATGGAATCTACAAATCTCTGAGTTTATCTCGGAGAAGGTGAGAGTGCAGTTGTGGTTATCAGACCCTGGGGAGAGTAGGGGAAGAGTGTTGGGAAGTGGCTGATCAGTGGGTGCTAAGTTCTAGACAGGAGTAAGTCTGGTGTGTTATCACACAGGAAGGAGATAGTATTTAGCAATTGTGTGCTGTATACAGTATTCCAAAATATGAGAAGAAAGGATTTTGAATACTTTTACCATAAAGAAATAAAGTTTGAACATTATAGGTACATGCGTGTATTACATATCATACCCCATTAATACATAACATTCTCATATTTTAATGTACCTATTAAAAATAAATAGAAACCTACTTCTCTGATGTTCTCTAGGTAGAAGCAAAGGAGGACAAGAAATTAGAAGGGAAGAGGGCAGAAGTTATAACACATAATGTCCAGTAGCCTCAGTACATTTCAGTAACTTGGGGTGCAGCCATCTAGTAGTAATGAAGGGGTTGGGCTAAATTTGAGTGGTGGAGAGTATCTGCTGTAATGAAATAGAAAGCCTATTGGATTACACAAGAGTCCAGCATGCGTGGGATCAGTGGTCAAAGTCAATATGATCTCGTGACTTACATCGATAGCATTCAGCAACCATAGGAGAAGGTGAAGAGAATATAGTTTGAGATTTTCCAGGCCTGAAGAGTAAGTAGCAAGTTAGGATTCATGAGAATGAGGAATATGAGGGGTCGTGCTTTCAGTTTGCTCAGAAATAGTCTCACCTGCAGTTTTTAAAGTGTAACGCAAAAGATAACCGGCAACACCGAAGCAGCCCCCCAGCTTCAACACCGGTCATCACCAAAGCACAGATACTGTGAAGAACGTGAGTCTATTCTGTTTCTGTGGAAAGGTTGCCTCTGTTACCTTCTGGACCTGTTTTCAAGGAGTTTATTTTCCTGGACCGTTTGTTGATATCGTTTCTTCTTCTGTAAGCATTCTAGTTAAGTGATTGCTGAGGGCAGTCAAGTCACTTTGACACTGGATGTCTGAGGGAAATGCTCTGAGTTCGCAGATGCCTTTTAAATATAGAGGAATTACAATGACAAAAGTAACAGCACTTTTAGAATGTCTCATTTTTTATTATAGCTTTGTATAAAGTCAGCTTGTGAATAATGCTTGAAGGTAAATTAACATTGTTAAGAAGGATATACCATAATATAAAATAATTTAACATTTATAATGTGAGAGACCATTTATTAGAGAAAATACCATTATGTAATAATGAGGCTCATAATTTCCTATGGAAATAATACTGTATTAATTTGATGTATTCATACTAACAGTGAACATGATATTTAAATTTTTGCTGTCACATAATTATGCTGCTACTTTATGAAATGTTATACTGTCACCTAGAAAAACCCTTCTTTGAATGTAGATCTGTGATCTTCAGCTCTAGATGGCAGGTTGTAATGTTACTGAGGTATTTTTAAGTGAAGAGGTGGGACAAACTCCTGGCTGAGTCATGAAGCTGAGGATTCTTTCTTTCCCACTCTTCTGCCAGAGCAAGTCTCTCTAGCATCACGCTGGCCCTTAGCAAAGAATGAAAACAACTTCCTAGTTCCAGAAGGCAAACTGGGTCAAGGGATGGTATATTAGGGTTGGACTTAGGACCTATTTTAAGCTTTTGAGTCCTGGTCTGTAAAGATGTGCTTAAAAAAGACAAAAATATATTCAAAGGGAATGGAAGAGCTGGAAGGATTTAGACTTAATAATCCTGTACTAGACTACAAGCAGTAGTATGACATTTGATACAGGCTTCTTAGCTCCGGGATTCTATTTGTTACCTATATGCTTTAAGAAGTGTGTTTCTGCAAGAAAAATGAATGCTTATTAAAGTAACTGATTAAAAAATGAAAAAGTTGATTCATTGTGCATTGGAATGAATAATGGCTTAAAGTTTACTCAGTGGTAGAGAGGAAACCAAAATACAAAGCTACATCTCTGACTAGAGTTTGCTAACATTTCAAGAAGTACGTTGAAGTGATAGCACATAATGCGAAAGCAGACATACTTCTGGTTGTGGTATTTTTCAACTGTCACTGGCGGTGTGTTTTCTTAAACTGATATCTGCTACTATTTATACACTTACAATTTCTGGTCAGATTAGGGTGGAAGGTTGTGGTACCTATGTCTATAAAATAGTATAATAATGTTCTATTCTTTTTGGAACAAATTTGTTACATGAAATGTCAGATGAGTCATTTTGCTCATGTCAAATATTTGAAAGTAATGGGAAGATGCCAACGTGGAAGCCCAGTAATTCATGCACTGGTGTAATGGAGCAAATGAAATGCAAAGCTCTTGTGCAGGTCCAATTTCAGCACCAAACGCTTACCTGTCAGTCAGCAAGATTGTCCCTGAATAAAAATGAACCCCATCTGAGAGGCAAAGCATTTTAATATACATCACATTCTTTGACTCTATTGCGAGGTAGAAGCTGCTTGGAAAGAAAGAGAATGCTGCTGAAAAAGACATTTAACAGCAAGCCCTGAGCATGCTGAAAATCTCGCTCGCACTGCTGCCCACAAAAGGTTTTTGGTTTGCCCTTTTTCTCCCGAGCTATTGACAAACTCTTTAGCCTTGCTCTCCTCCTCCCCCTGTATATCTCTTATTTCCATGGAAAGGCAGCTGATTTATCCCAGACAAGGAGTGACTGGGCCACTCAGGCATGTGGAGACCAAGTTTTAGACAGGTAACTTTATTGCTTTCTGGGTGCAGCTGGGGGATGTTATTTATGGACGTGACAATTAAAAATGTGTGTCACAAATCGAAAGTCAGACATACCCTTGTAGGAACGATGATTATGGCCCAGAGTGACTGCCGGTCTCTTGAAAAGCCTTTCATTTGGAATTGGTTCCCACTTTTTTATATGAGCAAGCACTGTACAGAAATGAGTTGTCCTACTTATTTTTTTTAGACCCAATTCCTTGTGGTTTTTAAAAAGCAAATGGGAAAGTTAAGAATTTGTGTGCTTCAGTGCTCACGCACCCAGGGCTTCTTGTACTCTACCTCTAGGACTCATGATTTGCTCTACCTTTGAAATGTCTGTTTTCCATTTCTGTGTTTTAAGACTCTAAGTGCTTATAGGAACCCAAGCAGCTATTGAAAACCAGTAATGACTAGTTCTTCTAAATGCTAATGATTGAGAATGAGCTAGCAATCAGGGCTCAAAAATAAAATAAAATAAAATAAAGTATGCTGTATTAGAAGTGATAATAATTAAATCAAGCCAAGGTGCCCTATACTTATGACTGTACTAATGCTTGAAAAATTATGAGTATGAAGAAAATTTACATAAATCCACTTTAAATGATGTATGTGGAAAAAAAGAAAGAAAGAAAAACCATGGTCACAGGACTGAATTTATTTTAATCCTCTGGTTCAAGTGGTCCTAGAAATAATCATACTTGTATCAATCTATATTGCATGACTTTTGTAAGATGTGAAAATAGTGTTTTACACTAAATTGTCACTTATTATTGTTCATTTAGGGCCACTAACATAGAAAAATTTCTCAGCTACGGTGTCAAAAGAATAGGGACAATTTGATGTTTTCTTTTGATGCTGTTTGTTGATATCTAGACCACTGTAGCTTGATTGCCTAACATTAAACCTATAATAACAGTGCAATCATAGCAGTATCATCATGAATGTTGTTACAATGGAAACAACATTTACACGGCTTCAGAATAGTAATTATCAAACTTTTTGTCATGAAGCGCTTATTTGCTAGCATTGATCTGCCCCGGTCAGTTGTTAGCTCTTTTCATCTGAGGTGTATTGATTGTATAATCAGTAGATAGAGGCTGTGGGCAGATGAAATTCAGTGTTGTTGGGCAAATTATTGGCTGCTTGCCTGTTGACCTGTACCCTGCTGGTTGTACCTCAGATGCCGGTGGGATTATTACTCATTGCAGTGACCCTCCTTTATGACAGAGCACTCTATATTATTATAAAAGATAAATGCCATCCTGCTTGCTGTGCTTGTGGTTGACTACACAAATGTCAGAATATAGCAATCCTGGAAACTAGGCAGTGCAAGTATGTTTCAGAAGAGATCACAAAGAAACGTTTTCAAGGACTTTACCTTTTCTGGATTTGTCTCTCCTTGTGACTGTAATGATTAAAACACTTTCATGTATCTACTGATATTGGTAGTGAGATCTTCCCTAAATATGGCATTTTGTCATGTACTAAAGGGGCAGATAATAAGTCAAGTAATAATTTCATTTTACCACTAAAATCACTATGTCCTAGATTAAAGGAGACACCTGGCTTAAGACCACGTGGTCAATTAGCAGCAAGGAGAAGAATTAAATTGTGTTCTCTAAATATAAGGTGAATTTATGTTCTGTTGCTCTGCCTTATTAGGTTATCTAACCTAGTCATTAAATGTATATCCCAAAAGATCCAAGTTGCATTACTGATTTAATTTTTTAAAAAGACTTCAATGTTATTTAGATATGTGATTGTATAGGATACTTCTTGAGACTATGCTATTGAATAATTCTCACATTCCAAAGACAAGGAAACATTTTTACGGGCAAAACCACTTTATAGAAAGAGAAATGTGCACTTTATTTTCAGTAGGAATTACACTCGATAGAAAGGGCAGTCTGAATTGCGTTTCTTTTGCCATGTTGCATTTTTCTTGATCTGTCCTCTCTTGTCCTGTGTTGTTCTTCCCATCAGAGGTGACCACAGGCTGGCATCGCGACCTAAGACCAACTCTGGGCCTTTCTGACACTGACGGAGACAGAGAAAGAATGTCTTTAGCCTATTTTTGGTATTTAAATCACTCCACTAATATAGTCTTTAAAACCTGACATTATTTGCAATGGCATATTCACCCTTTTTCTCTGAAAAGAAAAGGGTGTAACAATGCAAGCCCATAAGACTATTAATGTTTTGGAATTGATCATTTGAATCTCCAAATACTAATAAAGATGAAGGACATTTACACATAGTTCTGCATTTCTGAATGCACTGGGGTGTGCCTGGGAACCTGTCTCATTCTTCCTGCCAGCTCCTTGACCATTGTTTTATAAAGGTCAGTGGTTACCTGCTCATTGTACTTTAAAGGCATATTCACAGCAAGTAGTCTTATAAGCAAGTCCAGAGCTACCACATTCTTCTTTCATCTTACATTTTGCAGCTGTTGAATCATGATTGGACAATGATTTTTTCCTTCTTGAAAACTATTTTATATTCTGACTCTAAAAATCCAAGTGACTGATCTCCTACCCCCTAATATTACAGGAGGTGATGGGTAACATACACGAAAGTCACACAAACGTAGCTTGGAGTTAAGATATTTAGTAGTTTATTTCTCTGTGAGCACCGAGAAGAATAGTTGTTTGAGTACTCTTGTAACAGCTTACTAACCTAATACTAGACGTATAACTAAAAAAACAACTCCAAATTTCTGAAATTTTGAGCTATTAAGCAAAAATTGGGGGAGCGCGTTATTTTCGATACATGCCATAGGTTCTACCAGACTAGACCAAGCACAAATGGGGTCACTCCTGCTAATTCCACCCGACCAAACCAAAACTTTAAAAAGGTGGACAAAGCCCCAAATAAGACCGTTTTTCCTGAAGACAGGAGATTCCAGTTTATCTCTGTGAATGTAATAAGGAAATGCTGCTTGGCCTTTTAAAAAGGTAACCTGAAGTGACCAGATCTTGACATTAGGGTTCTGTTTTCCTATTTTGTTTCCTTGTTTGCACTTATAAAATCTACTGCCTACCATTGCCTGTTGGGAGCTTTCATTGTATCTTGTAGAATGGAGGTGGCCTTGATTCATGAATCACAATTAAAGCCAATTAGATCTATAACTAAATTTATTGTAATTTTGTCTTTTGACAAAGCCTTTCAAGAGAAGCCTAAATTTGTGTGCATATTCTTTCCTTTATCATATGGCTGTTAAACACACACTGACTATTGAAGTAGTATTTTTAAAAAAGTGATTTTCTTTTTCAGAAATTCTAACTATTCTGATATCCTCCTCTCCCCAGCAATCACTGAACTATATGGAGTATTATTTGTGTGCTGAATCTCTTATACTATTAGCTTTGCATGTCTGAGCTATTTTAGTATTTCAGGTGTTCCTTAATACTACGCTTTGTGTGTAGAAGAAACAAAGTCCTACTAAAATGGACTGGGCATTATTTCAACAAGTAATTATTGAGTGCCTACTGTATATGAGGCAGAGTGGTAGGCGTCAGATACAGCAATCTGCTAACAATACAGTTCCTGTGCTTAAGAGCTCATGATGGAAAAATGAGACAGACATTAAATGAATAACTACATAATGAATTTTTAATGTAATTTTCACTTTAACATTATATGCTTAAACACAATTCAAGACATTAGAAGTTTTTCCAATAAGAAATCAGATCAATCTTATGAACCTTTAGGACAAGAACCTTTAATGAAAACTCAGCTTAAGTCTCAGTTTATTGCATTTAAAAATAAAACATGTACATTGTAAGTATGTATTTGAATGAGTTTAGGCAGGTATACACAAATACATTATCCATATATTAGTGTATAAATGTATATGTAGCCGCAAATCATCTCAATCAAGATATAGGATATTTACATTACCCAAAAAGTCTTTGTGCAACCCAGGGCCTTTCCTGGGCTCCTAGCTTTCTTTCCTAGAGTGTCCAATAAATGGAATCATATAGTAAATACTCTTTGTATTTGATGTCCTTGGCTCAGTCTGTTTCTAACTATAACTCAATCCATATATCTGACATTTTACGTATCAGTAGCATTCTCTTTTAGGGACATACCACAGTTTATTTATTCATTCACCTATTCATTACCAAAACTGCTTATTAAACTTATTATCCATAAACTTAAAATGAAAGCAGTGGCATGTTTTTCTTTTGGGTTGGGGAAATATGCCAGAGTACCTATGATAATCCCTTATAGTTACCATGTAGAAATAATATCAACTAAAAGTCTGTGGCAAAGACAGGCCCAACTATAGGAACAATTTCACTGATAATAGGAAATGTTCTGTAACTTGTTCAGTAGAATTCTGAGCTAATATGTGAGACACTAAAATTGTCATAATACTTTACATTGTGGGCTACTTATAGAATATAGCAATCATGTTTGCAATTCAAATTCAAGTCAACAACTATTTGTGAGTGTTTGTTATACATAAAGTGTAGTATTCAATTCTACAAGGCAGTAAAGATAAGCAAGATGAGTTCCTTCCCTGGAGATCCCCTGGTCTAAAGTGGGAAATTGTGTATCTATATGAAATGATAAAAAGCAATAAAAAGGCTTGTTGATTAAACCAAGCAGTTTCAGTGCCCAGCTTTTAAAAAGGGGAGCAAATTATACCTTCTCTAAGCCAGTCAGGTTAATTTTGATACTTTAAAGATTCTGGGCTAGATGAAATCATTGAACAACCAATTAGTCACCATGTAGGAAGCACTGAGTAGTCACTATCTTGGCTTTGCAAAGAGCAAATTGTACTGGATCGATTTAATTTCCTTCTTCAAGAGATTGGCAGTTTATAGAGACATTTAGGAAGCAGGATATGTAATTTATCTGAACTTCAGAAGGGATTTTGATTCAGCCACACATGACATTTTAGCACTGACTCAGAGGATATAGTGCAGTGCAGACCGTATTCCTGTAGGAAGAGACCCACTTCACTGACAGGTCACATTTGAAAAGCATTGCAAAGGCTCAGTGTCAGCAATGAATCTTGTTTTATAAATGCACATCCTAATGTGAGAGTTATTCTGAGTTTCTTTGTCATAATTAAAAATAAGCTCACATTTTCGGAGGAAAGCCGCAGTACAAGTACTTTGAAAGATTGTTATAGCCTGAATGGAAGGCTCTTAAACCATACATATGAACCATTATATACTCTGTGAAGGACAATAGGACCAAGTTTAAAGTAACGTATTATGCTAATTATCAGAAGAACCAAAGATAGATGTAGAAATGAGAGAGGCTTGGCCATAAATATGACTCAACAGTCATAGTATAACTCAATCCATATATCACATGGCAATTCAATGCTGTCATTTAGAAGCGACATGTAACATTGGGATGTATAAGAGGAACATGACTTACAATCATGAGGAGCCCAGAAGTTGTTACTATGCAATAGTTTTAATCACAGCTATCAGACGATTCTAATTTTACACTGCAAGGAAGCTGGAAGGCCCACAGAAAAGCATTCTAAATATGTAAGAAGATTAATAGATTTTTTTTTAAGTTCAGACTAGAGAAGAGAGATCACTCTTCAAATTGTACAAAGATGTCATGTCATTTTATATTCATTTATTAAATAGCTAGCTGTATCCAGCTTGTCCTGATAAATATATTGAACAATTAATTTTGTTTTAATTTTCCCAAGGGAAGATACCATACAAGCTTAAATTTAACAAGTGTTGAATTAGACAAGTGAAGAACTCTGTCACTAGTAAAGTCATTAGACACTAAAACATGTCCTCAAAGAATTTCTGAAGTGTTTTTTCTTGAAAGCTGTTTGAAAACAGAATGGACAGCCTTTAGCTCAATGTGACCTATGTGTTGAAGACTTTAATTTAGCCCAGTGTTTCCAAAATCTGAGAGTAGTAGGATCACTTGCATAGAGCTTTTTAAAAAATAGCTTCATTAAGGCATAATTGACCTATAAATAGCACATATTTTAAGTGACAGTTTGGTAAGTTTTGACATATGTCTATAGTCAGGAAATTATTACCCCAATCAAGATAATGAATAAATTTATCCCTCCCCCAAACTTCCTCATGCCTCTGGGTATGCCTTGCTTCCACCCCTCCCTAGGCAAAAATTATCCTCTTTTTGTCACTATGAATCAGTTCTACAACTTTATCTGTATAGAACACAGATTGTCCTTTATTTCACCTGGCCTCTTTCAGTCACTATAATTATTTTGAGATGGATTCATGTTGTGGTATGTTTCCTGATTCATTCTTTTCATTGCAGAATAGTAGTCCTTTATTTTGCTGTACATTTAGGGTTTCTTCATGGCTGCCTTGATCTCTTAAATTATTTCAAAACATTTATGGCCATTTCTGTCAAATAAAAACACTATACTCCATCCTCATTCATCTTATCCGCTGAATCCTGGCACCGCGCAACTTCTAGCTGTTCCCCAAAGTCAAAATGGCCACGAAAAATAAATGTGAATTGATTTCAGAACATGGAGGCAGCCACAACAGCGTGACTCCTGAGAGAGAACTTGCGCGGCTGCTTCCGGAAGTAGCAAGAGCAGTGGGATAGTTGTGTCCGAGGCAGAGGAGAGTACTTCGAAGTGGACTAAGGGTAACGAGTCAGCTACTGCTGCTTTGCAGTCATATCTCTCCTCTATATAATATTCACTCATTTACCCGTAGGTGGACATTTGGATTGTTTCTAGTTTTGGTTTGTTTTTAAATCTGCTATGACATTTACCTACCAGCTTTTTATAAACATGCTGTCCTTCCTTTCGAGGGTCGTTAGATGTAGAATGCTTCAACAGTATGACATCTATGTGTGTAACTTTGTAAGAAACTGCCAGACTGTTTCCCAAAATAGTGGCTTCATTTTACATTCTCAACAGCAGTATTAAGAGAGTTATGTCAAAAGCTGGATGGCAAGTCTTTTTCGTTTTAATGATTCCAATAGATATGTAGTGATATCTCATGGTGATTTTATTTTAAACTTTCCAAATGACCAAAGATATTGAGCTTCTTTTCATGTCCTTATTTATCATCTGTATGTCTTCTTTCATGAAGTGCCTGATCAGATTTTTCCCCAGCTTAAAAATTTTGTCAATTATTTTATTAAGTTCCTTCTATATTCTGAATACAAGTTCCTTAGCAGATTAATGATTTGCAAATAACTCCTCCAACTCTGTAGCTTATCTTAACTGTATCTTTTAAAGTACAATTCATCTTACTATTCTTTTTTTTTTTAACTGGGAATCAAACTAAGGACCTTGTGCTCTTCAGGTAGGCGCTTGTGCCACTGAGCTATATCCCTGGCCCCCAACTCATCTTACTTTTTCTTTTATGGAGCATGCTTTTGGTTTCATGTCTAGGAACTCTCTAACCCAAGGTTACAGATGTTTCCTGATTTATTTTTTATATATTTTAAGATTCTAAAATTTACAGTTAGGTCTGTGAAATATTTGGATGGGTGGTACAGCATATGAATCAAGATTTTCATGTTTATGTAAATTTAGAATTGTTTCAGCATGTTGAAAAGATGGTCTCTTCTCCACTGAACTACCACTGAACCTGTGTGGAAAAGCCTGCATATGGGGTCTATTTCTGGATTCTTTGTTCAGTTCTATCAATATACTTGTCCATCTTTACACTAAAATCATGCTTTCTCAATTATGATGGGATTATAGTAAGTCTTAAAATCAGGTAAGATTAATTCTCCAACTTTGATTTTTCTTTTTCGAAGGTATTGTGGCTACTCTGGGTCTTTTGCATTTACACATGAAGTTTAGAATTAGCTGCCATTCTCCGTTTGCCAGGATTCTGATTGAGACTATCAATAGATCAAGTTGGGAAGAACCAACATTTTAATAATATTGAGTCTTCTAACCCACAGATATGGCATATTTCTCCATTCATTTAAATTTTAAATTTCTCCAGCAATTTCAAAGAATAGGTCTTGCATATCCCTTGTCAGATTAATCACTAAGAGTTTTATATTTTTATACTACTGTTATAAATTTTATTATTTTTATGTTTTGGTAGTTGGATGCTAGCATGTAGACATACAACTGATTTTTTGTACCTTGACCTTATATCCTACGACCTTACTAAATGTACTTGTTAGTTCTTTGAGATTTGCATTAAAATGTCTACACAATCACATTTGCTAATAATGAGTTTTACTTATTCCTTTCCCATCTACACACCTATTGTTTGTCTTTCCTTCCATACTATGGTGGATAGAACCTCTAGTATAGGGTGTACTAAATGTGATACTGAAAATCCTTGTCCATGAGGGATAGTTGTTTGTGGCGTGTACTTTTCTCCTAATGTTTGGTATCAGAGTAATGCTTTCCTCATAGAGTTGGGTTAAATTCTTTTTTTTTTAACTTTATGAAAAAAATTGAGAAGAATTGGTGTTATTTCTCCTTCACTGTGTGGTAGAATTCACCAATGAAGCCAGGGGGACCTAGAGTATTCTTTGTGGGGAATTTTTAACTAGAAATTAATTTTTAATTGATACTGAGGGATTCAGTTTATCTCTTCTTGAGTAAGGTTTGATACTTTGCATCTTCTAAGAAATTTGTCTGTTTCATCTAAGTTATCAAATTAAAGCTACTTTTAAGTTTTATTATCCATTTAATATCTACAGAATCTGTAGTGATGCCTTCTTTCTTAATCATGATATTGGTAATTTTTTTCTTCTCTTTTTTTCTGTGATAAACCTAGTTAGATCTTGTCAATCTTACTTACCTTCTTAAAGAATCAGTTTCTGGGGCTGGGGATATAGCTCAGTGGAATAAGCGCTTGCCTAGCAAGCGCAGGGTCCTGAGTTCGATCCCCAGTACCGCAAAAAAAAAAAAAAAAAAAAAAAAAAAAAAAAAAAAAAAAAACAACAACAGTTTCAATCATTATTATTAATTTTGGGGCTTACTTTGAATTTTATTTACTCATCTTTTCTGGTTTCTTTATAATGAGGCTGAGATCATTTCCTTGAGGTCTAGTTTTCCTTCAGGATCTAATGTTATAAGTTTCATTTTAAATGCTGGTGGATAGCATCCTATAAATTTTGATATGTTGTGTTTTCACACATATTCATTTAAAAAACTTTTATGTTTCTTTTTTATTTCTTTCAACTTTGCAATGTTTAGGAAAGTATAATTTACTGTTTAAATATTTGGCAGATTTTATAGATATCTTCCTGTTACTGATTACCAATTTAGTTACATTGTGCTCAGAGAACGTATTTTGTATGACTTAAATCTTGCCAAATGTAATGAAACTTGTTTTATGGCCTACAGTGTGGTTTAGCTTGACAAAGCTTCCACTGGCATTCTGTGTATTTGCTCTGATTGGGTGGGGTGTCCTATACATGTCAGTTAATTTAAGATAGGTGGTAGTGTTGTTCAAGCCTCTATGTCTGCAACAATTTGGATATGGTTTGACTGTGTCCCCTAAAAGTTCAGTGTTGGAAGCGTGGTCCTCAGTTTGAAGGTGAGGCCTACTGGGAGGTCCTTAGTTCACTGAAGAGTGTGCTTACATAGGCCTCCTGGGGGTGTGGTTAACCCAGGCCTCAGTCTTGCTTTTTGGCTTCCTGTCTTGTGATGTGATCACTCACTCTCAGGCCAGCTCTTGTCTTTGTGGTGCTTCCTGCAGCGGGTCCTCACAGAGCCAGATGCTGCTACCTTGCCTTTGAACTTCCAGGACTTTGAGTTAAATAAAGCCCTTTGCTTAGTAATAGCCTCAATTTTTTTTTTACATCATAATAGAAAATAGATTAATACAATGTCCTTTGTCCTTACTGATTTCTGATGACTTGTTATATCTATAACAGCTTATTGAAATCTCTGACTCTAGTAATTTTTATAATAAATATTTTTGAGTTTTGTTTTTCGAAGCAGGTGTGTTATTTAAAACACCTTTATTTTCTCAAATATTGTTTTTAAGATTTGTTTGGTAGGGCCGGGGAAGGATTTACATAGAACTAATTTTTCCACCCTACAGAGGCAACATTTTTCTGTTTACTCAACGCAACACTCAGTGAATTGTGAAGATTTTCAAATCAGACAGGTAAAAGCAGGCACAGTTCCTAGTTCTGTGTGTGTTCTTAGTATTTTCTCTAACCTTTTCAGATAGGCCATTTCTTGGACTCAGGTAGTTTTCTCACACACATGCGGGTCAATACTCAGGTGAGTACTTAAAGGAGTCTGCACAGCTCTGTTCTTTCTGGTACTGTGTTCTGCTATTTCTGGTAGTGTATTCCACAGACTCAAACCACTTTGTTTTTCCTAGATTCTCAGCTCTGTCTTCCCAGGGTTCCACTTGGATTTACTGTCCCTGAGCCACAGCCTGAAAATTCTTATACTTCAGGCAGTAATTGGACTCATCTCATTTGATTTCTGTTCCCCGGGGATCTCTGTCTTCTGGGTCTACTTCCCACTGTCTTGAGTGCTGTAATTTCATTTATTTTGTTTGATTTGTACTTTTCTTAAGTGAGAGAGTAAATATGGTCCCTGTTACTCTACCTTGAATAAAAGCTGAGGTATCCCCAGGGAACTTTTTAAAAGTTTAATTTCTAAGTCTATCACTAGGCCTATTGAATTTCGGCCTTTTGGTGAGTTAAATCCCCCATCTGGTTTAGATCTAAAATGTGTCCCAAAAGTGTCCTGTGCCCAGAAGCGGGCTTTGGAAAGGCGAGTGGGTCAGGGCCCTTGCGCCTCAGTGGGTTAGGTCATGGATGAGCTCGGGGAGGAATGTGCTGTTAGGAGACAGGGCTGGCTGCAGCGCGGGGACTACTGGGGGTGTGTTCCTGTCCCACTCTGCTTCCTGGCAGCTATGGGTTGAGCAGCCTTTCTCCACCACGCCCTCCCACAATGGCCTCCCACAGTTCACGTTTATTTCTGCCTTGGAGCCAGCTGCCTGCGGACTGAACTTCCTGAAACTGTGAGCCAAAATACACCTTTCCTCCTAGAAATTATGGGTGTCAGATATTTTTGGTTCAGTGGTGTGTTCACATTTTGGAACTACTAGTTTGATAAGATGTGATCTCTTTAGGTTCAGCCTAGTCGTTAAGCAGCCAGGGAAGTTTGGAATGACTAAAATCCTCTTCAGTAACTATTACAAGTCACTGCAGAGGTTACTATGCAGCCTCTGTTTGGAGCCTCAGTGGTGTCAGTCCCTCAGTGCGTGCTGACCGTGAACGTATTCGGCATGGATTTGGTGAACTGTAATGTGACTATTTCCACAAAGCTTCAGCTTCCACATAGACTAGCTGTCATGACCAAGCGCTGACCCTAAGCAGGTGATACTAATTTGTGAATAGTGGATTTCCTTTACCTACAACGCTTGACTTTCAGTTCCTAAATATAGAACCCATTAAGCAATCTAATATACATAATTTTATGCAGTGCTTCTACAATCAATAATATCACCAGCCAATGATTTCCATCTTACACAGGAAAGACATCACCTTGTGAGCTCTTTGTTATTCATAATTACATTTCAGTAAACAAATAAAGGTATAATATGTGGTACGTAAGTGTGTACACCATAACTTTTCTAGCTCAGTGACCCTGTACCACCCCTGTTGGTGCCGCGAGCCCTTTGGTAATTGATGCTACAGTTTGTGGATCTTTTCTCAGAATACTGTTCATATGTTAAATTTAAAATATAGCGACACCAAAACTTAAATTGAAATACAGTTCTCAAAATATATATAAGACTGCCAGGCGTGGTGGCGCACGCCTGTAATCCCAGAACTTGGGAAGCGGAGGCAGGAGGATCGTTGTGGGTTCAAGACAAGCCTGGGCTACAAAGTGAGCTCAGGGTCAGCCTGTACTGCATAGTGAAACCCTGTCTCAAATAAAGACAAAAGAAATATGTATAAGATAGATTTGTGATAATATGTCTATCAATGCAATAAAAATAACATCTAGCTATAGCTGTAATATCTATTTTAATGTTTACTATGAATGAATAGCATTTTGAAACAACTGCAGAAAGTATGTTAAATGCAAATATCAGTTTATAGCCTACACTTGTAACTGAACAAAATGCTAAATTTTGATTGGGTTAGTAAAAATAAGGATTTTTTTTCTCCCAAATGTATGGGCCACCTGAATTCTCCTTAAGTGCTAAGAACCCTGTCTATCTTCTTTTTTTTTTTTTTTTTTTTTTTTTTTTTTTTTTTTTTTTTTTTTTTTTTTTTTTTTTTTTTTTTTTTTTTTTTTTTTTTTTTTTT